>JAQQSV010001019.1:0-30319 GCA_028646515.1 Pseudochirops corinnae
TTCCTCCTTAAGCCAAATTCAATGAGAGTAAGGTTGACCCATTCCCTTTCACCTTCCTGTTCTTCCCCTCCATTGTAACAGTTTTCTCTTGTTTCTTCTATATGAGATCAGTTACCCTATTCTATCTCTTCCTTTCTCCCCTCATTAATTTTTTTTAGATATCATCCCTTCCTATTAAACTGATCCTGTGCCCTCTGTCTATGTATACATATAGACACATACACACACTCACATGTGCATTTATGCACACATACTGCCTACTTTACATACATACATGTAAGTATAAGTATACATACATATATGTGTGTATACACACACGCATTCCCTTCCACTAGCCTCATACTGAGAAAAGTGTCATGAGTTGCAATTATCATTTCTCTCATGTAGAAATGTAAATAGCTCAACTTCATAGGTTCCTTATGATTTCTTTTTCCTGTTTACCTTCTCATGTTTCTCTTGATTCTTGTATTTGAAAGTCATATTTTCTGTTCAGCTCTGTTTTTTTCATCAAGAATACTTGAAAGTCTCTATTTCATTGAATGACCATATTTTCCCCTGAAGCATAATACTCAGTTTTGCTGGGTAGGTGATTCTTGGTTTTAATTCTAGCTCCTTTGACCTCTGGAATATAATAACCCAAACTCTTAGATCCCTTAATGTAGAAGCTGCTAGATCTTGTGTTATCTTGATTGTTTCCACAATTCTCAAATTGTTCCTGACAGCTTGTAATATTTTCTCCTTGACCTTGGAACTCTGGAATTTTGCTAGGAGTATTCTTTTGTGGATCTTTTTCAAGAGGTGATCAGTTAATTTATTCAATTTCTATTTTGCCCTCTGGTTCTAGAATATCAGGGCAATTTTACTTGAAAAATTCTTGAAAGATGATTTCTAGGTTCTTTTTTCCATCATTGCTTTCAGGAAGTTGAATAATTTTTAAATTATCTCTCCAGCATCTATTTTCCCAGGACAGTGGTTTTCCCAATGAGATATTTCATATTGCCTTCTATTTTTTTCATTTCTTTGGATCTGTTTTATAGTATCTTGATTTCTCATAAAGCCATTAGTTTCCATTTGCTCCAATCTATTTTTGAAGGAATTATTCTCTTCAGTGTGTTTTTGAAATTCCTTTTCTGCCTGGGCAATTCAGCTTTTTAAGATATTCATCTAATTAGCTTTTTGGGACTGTTTTGGCATTTGAGTTAGTCTATTTTTATTCAGGATTTTTGGTTCTCCTTTAGCAGGCAGTTGACTCAATTGTCATGATTATTTTTTGCATCATTTTCATTTGTCTTCCCAATTTCTCCTCCATTTCTCTTACTTGATTTTTAAAATCCTTCTTGTTTCTTCTATGGCCTGTAACCAGTCCATATTTTTCTGGAAAATTTTAAGGAAAGAGTTTTGACTTTGTTTACTTCTTCCGGTTCCATGTTTTGTTCTGTTTTGTCCCCAGAAAAGGATTCTATGGTCTGGTTGTGCTTCCTCTGCTTCATCATCTTGCCGGTCACTTACTTGATTTTTGAGCTTTTTGTCAAGGTAGAACTCCCCTTCTAGAGTGGAGAGAGAGTTGTGTCCTAAATTTATGGGGTGTTTGAAAATGTTTTCAGAGTTATAAGGAAGGCAATCTCTTTACAGCAACCACAAGCTCTGGCACACTGGTGTTCCACACCCCAGGACCACCACCCAAGACCACAATCCAGATCCAAACAGGTCAAAGCAAGAGCAATTTCCCTCTGAATCGTTGCTTGCTGCCACTATGATCTGTAGGCCAGTAGCTTCAGAGGCATCCAGAAGGCAGCAGCTGCAGCAGCCCCACCCCTGCCACTTCTAGCTCAGGGCATGCTGGACCATATTCTTCTGTCACCCGTTTCCAATAGAGTTCCCTACTGACCTTTTACTTTTTCTCTGTTGTTAATAGCTGGAGAAGTCTAGAAAGGACCACAGCTACTGGTGATTCACTGTCATGAAGGCTGCTCTGGCTAGTCTGTGTCTCTGGTCCAGGCCTCCCTAGGTCTGGACCAGTGCAGCTCACGTGACTCTGCTCAGCCCTGAGTCTGGCATGATAGACCCTTCCTGTCAGCCTGCCAGGCTGCTTTCAGTGGGATATTTGTTTCTCTCTGTCACCTTGTGGGTTCTCTAGCTTTGAAATGTGTTTAGAGTCATATTTTACAGGTATTGGAGGTGGTTGGTACAGGAGCTTAGGCAAGTTCCTGCTTTTCCTCTGCCTTCTTCCCTCTGCCCCCCTAAACCTATTTCTTTGTATAAAGAAAGTATAATATTGCAGTCTTCATGTAGTAGCTTAAGGTTGACTAAATTCCTATTTGTGTGTATCTTTTTTGCATTTTCACATGTTTCCCTGTATCAAAGACATTTATGAACATTCCTTTAATTAGATCACAAGTTTCTTCAAGGCACCGAATGCATCTCTCACAAAATATTTATGAAATTGTATAGTTTCTTGACATGAGTACTTTTGACAATGCTCACGAATATATGTTTGCATGTATGTGTATATGTGTACATACATAGATATAAAAATTTTGTTACCAATCAACTAAGAAAATGGAAGATTGGTGTCCACAACTCTGCCATATCTTCTTTAAAAACAGAGACTTAGACTAGCTGACCTCTGCAGGCCCTCATAACTCTTATCCAATACTCCTATATTTTCTATTTTAGGAGCCATTATGGTTAAAGAGTCATCATGAGTAAAAATTTATTCTTGCATTTGAAATTTAAAAAGCAAGAATAAGAAGAGCCAACATTTGTATAATGCTTTAAGGTTTGCAGTAATATACACATGTATTTTTCCCCAAAACTGCTACTTTTTATTTTTAATCTCCATTGAAGTAGGAAGCAAATAGTTCAGTGATGGCAATTTCTTAGTTATCTTGGTAGGTTATGGCTCAGCAATGGGGCAGAGAATTGGAACTTTTCTTATAATTCAAAGATTAAAGAAATAAAGTCTCATGGAGATAAAAGGACAGAGAAACCTCCTGCCAAAATGTATTTGCATTCTGCTGTGTAGCTTCAGGATGTGACAGATAGTTACAAATGGGGTATAAATGCCTTTTTGCTGTGGAGTTAAAAAAAAATGTTTAACCTAAAAAAATCTCAAGCTGTGAAAAAGATATTCAGGGAAAACAGAAATTTTCTTAATTTTTTTTTTTTTGTTAGTGCTTGAAATCTTGTGCTTTCTATAGCCTTAATTGTCTCTGATTTATCTTATGCAATGCTAACAGTAACAAGAACAAAAATCAAAATCTGTATATTGCATGTCTACTAATGGCTAATTCTCATTTTTGAATGCCTGGTTCTCACTTTTACCTTGGCCTTCCTTGTTCATGGGCTTGAATGTTTTACTATGTTTTTACTTGATGTTTTACTATATCTTTATGTTTTTTTTTAAACAATGTTGTATTGATAAAAGACATAGAACCAAAAGACAAGGATTGAAGTCCTGACTGATACTTTCATAGCTGTGTTACCCTAAACAAGTCACTTTACTATTCTGAAACTTCCTTTTACCATCTATAAGGTGGAGACAAGTATATTTGCACCAGCAATCTAATGTTGTCAGTGAGAAGAAACTGCTTTTTAAACCTTGAAGCTTAAAAAAACTGTAAATCATTATAATTATATTAAAAACTCACAACCAGTATGGGTCTTTCCCATACAAGCCTCCCATTCATTTCAAACTTTACTGGCTTTTCTCCATGCTTGAAATGAGGTTCCTCTTACTAGCTTCCCTGGCTTCCTTTAAGATTCAATTCAAAGATGAGATTTGGCAGGAGGCCTTTCCTGGTCCTACCATTATAAATTGGCTTCCCATCCAGTGTTACTTGTCATCTACACTGTATGGATTTTGTTTTTATCTCCTTTGTGTGTATGTTGTTTCCCCAATTAGAGTGTATACTTTTTGAAGGCAGGGACCAATCCGGCCTTCCTTTTCATTCTCAGTGTTTAGCACAGAGTTTATAACTTAGTAAATGCTTAATAAATGCATTTTAATTGATATGCCATTTAATTTTCAGCAAATACCTGAAAGGAAAGTAGGAACTACTCCTAACTCAAAATTAAAGGTGGGAGAAAATGAGAGAACAGCAGGTATGGATCTATGAAACAACTTAATTAAAGCTAAGTGACTCACCCGGTGAGCACATTAGCAAACATCTACAGACTCATGGATTAAACAAAATCAGATGGAGGCCAAAGCTTACTGGGCAGCCTTTTCACTACAATTCTACTAGGTCTCTGTTTGAATTTCTGTGTGTGAGGGAAATACAATTCCATACTAAGGGTCTATAAATGTATGCTCTCTCTCCCTGACGTTTAAAATAAAAAAAAAAAAAACCCTTCAGGAATAAACAAAGAGGGAAAACTACCCTTTGCTGGTGTTGGCAGATATTATTAAACTCTTTTCATGAGAACTTTCTAACCTGACCTTTGAGGATCACTTCCTCAGTGAAGTCATCGGTAACTAATCTTGTTCCGCAGCAGGTATACAGAGTAGGAATTTTAATTGTATTAGCTAGTTTATTGTTTCTAATTGGTAACTGTGAATTGACTTTATCTTTCTTATTATGTTGTAGTTATAATAGCCCCTCAGAACCATAAAGATTTAAAAATAGAAAGAATCTTTCATTCCCAACCATTTATATCACTTGTAGGGGAAGTATGGATCAGAAAAAGCAAAGGATTTGCCGAAAGTCACACAGGATATATTGCTAAAACTTGTGTTAGATATCTTTCTTTTTGGGTTATCCTTTATGTTTTTGTAATTTACAAAAGCTTTTAATATATTTCTCTCACTTCATATTTATAATAACTCTATTAATATATGTGCACATGTACATTGACACATATGCACATAGATATGCATATACATATGTTTTATGCATTGTATATGTTATATATGCATGTGTGTATGTATGAATGTATGCATGTGCGCATGTATGTGCATGCATACATTCCCAACTTGCTGGGTGTGCAGAGGAGATTAGCAGTCAATGTTTTGCCAAAGATCACATAACTAGTGAGTAGCAGAACCAAAGCCATAATCATTGCCTTCTGATTTCAGTTTATCACATGCATGAGGTAACTGACTACAGTGATGGCCTAAGAAAAACTCTACTTGGCTCTTTATTTCAATTCCAATAACCATTCTTTACAGTATGTAAGCAACATAATATTATTATTTGCTAATTGTACCAGAATACCAAGGATAAGACAAGTCATGTGGCTTCAGTGTCACATGATCAGTGGGTGACTGAACTGGACATTCTCTCTACTGTGACATATTTGTCAGATATTTTTCTTCTCACCTTTTTTCACAAAGCTCTCACAGTACTTCATAGAGCATTGTCTGTCTACCTGGTGTTTGTTTATTCAATTTTTTCAAATGAATGTGTTTCTTTAGTTAGTTAGTATCTAGTTAGTTAGCATTTAGAGTTGGGTAGAACCTTGAAACTGGTCAATTGCAGCCCCTGATAATCAGAAAGAGCAGCATAGCTATAAAAATAGAAAACAGAGTTATCTCCTATCAATTTGCTTCACATTAAAGTATATTTTTATACTTTTTAGGCTAAACAATGCAGACATGCAGAGTTTATGCGTGTTACAATCTGCTTCCCTATATCTAAAAAGTTAAATAACCATTTTATATTCAATTCTATTTTAAGTCTTATTTTCCGCAAAAGTGGCCCACTCAAAAGATAAACTTTCATTAGACAGCCACCTACACGTAAATGGCATGCTAGTTGTGGTCTTAAGGTACAGTCAGATCACCATCCTCAGTCCACCCTGAATGAATTCTATTTCTTTAACTGACTTTTCCTGGAATCAAGAAGAAAAAAATGCAAATAACACAGTAAATATTTTTCATATATGAATATTTACAAAAACACATGAACAGAGAGTCTTCCAGAGCATTCCTGTTGATTTCTAATTGCTACATCTTTTCAGGTGGCATCATGCTATTGTAGATAGGGTTCTGTACTTATAATCAGCAAGACATGGGTTCAAATATGATTTCAGACATAATCTTAGGGATACATTAAAGCAAGCTCATAAGATGCAATATCAATACTAAAGTATTAGCCAGAGCTATTTGATTATGAAATTTTCATTTTTTAGTATTTATCATTCATATTAACATTCATTAAAATATATTTGAGTTCCATATTCACTTCTTCCCTTCCACCCCTCATCTTCACCCCATCCACCCACTGAGAAGACAAATAACATATCAATTGTACATATGAAATCATGCAAAACATATTTACCTATTAGTCAAGAAAAATAATGTAAGAAAACTATACATCATTTTATAGTAGGAGTTCATCAGATCTTTGTTTGCAGGAGGAAAACATTATTAATCTTGGATCCTTTGGCATTTACTTGGATCATTTTATGGAGCACAGTAGCTAACACTTTCACAGTTGATCATCAGAACAATATTGCAGTTACTGTTTACAATTATCTCCTGGTTCTGTCAACTTCATTTTGTAATCATTTCTGTAAGTCTTCCCCTGTTATTGTTGTTTTGTTTTTCCTGAAACCATTCCTTTCATTAATTCTTATAGCACAGAAATACTCCATCACAATCATCTGTCACAATTTGTTCAGACAAACCCAATTTGTTGGGCATCACTTCAATGTCCAATTTTTTTAAAATTTATTTATTTACTTTTAGTTCACAACATTCAGTTCCACAATCCCTTGAGTTTCAAATTTCCTCCCCCTCCCTCTTCTCCCCCTCACCATGGCAGCATGCAATCAGATATAGGATGTACAAATTCACAGTAAACATTAGTCTGTAAAGAAGGATTATAACCAACGGCGTGAACAATGATAAAAAGGAAACAAAAGAAAGAGAAAGAGAGAGAGAGAGAGAGAAAGTATTTTCCTTCAATCTGCATTCAGACTCTGTAGATCTTTCTCTGGATGTGGATATCTCTTTCCATCATGAGTCTTTTCAAGTTGTTTTATAACCTTGTATTGCTGAGAGGAGCCCAGTCTATCAAAGTTGGTCATCACACATATATTGTGTCTATAATTGTGTACAAATTTCTCCTGGTTCTGCTCTTCTCACTCAATATCAGTTTATATAACCTCATTTCTTATAAGAAAGCACAATAGTATTCCATTATCATATGCCATAACTTGTTTAGCCATTCCCCAATTGATGGGCGACCCCTTGATTTCCAATTCTTTGCCAAAACAAAATGAGCTGCTATAAACATTTTTGTACGTATGGGTACTTTTTCCACTTCTATGATCTCTTTGGGATACAACCCTAGAAGTAGCATTGCTGGGTCAAAGGGTATGCACTTGTTTATCATTCTTTGAGCATAGTTCCAGATTGTTCTCCAGAATGGTTTAATCAGTTCACAACTGCACCAACAATGCATTAGTATTCCAATTTTTTCACATCTACTCCAGCATTTATCATTTTTCTGTTTTGTCATCTTAGCCAATCTGACCAGTGAGGTGTGATACCTAAGAGTTATTTTGATTTGCATTTCTCTGATGCATAGTGATATAGAGCATTTTTTCATATGCTTATAGACATCTTTAATTTCTTATTCTGAAAATTGCCTGTTCATATCCTTTGACCATGTATCAACTTGGGAATGATTTCTATACTTATATATTTGACTCAATTTTCTGTATATTTTAGAAATGAAGCCTTTATCAGAGACACTAGTTGCAAAAATTTTTTCGAAATTTTCCACTTCCCCCTTAATCTTGGTTACATTGGCTTTATTTGTACAGAATTTTTTCAAATTTGGTCTTGTTTGGTCATAAAATTTCCCTTCTCAATAAATCTGACAGGAAAACCATTCCTTGCTTTCCCAGATTGCTTCCAGTATCAGCCTTTGCACCTAGATCATGCACCCATTTAGACTTGACTTGATTTTGGTATATGGTGTAAGATATTGGTCTATGCTCTATTTCCAGTTCTTTACCACTACAAAAAAAAAGAGTTGCTGTTAATATTTTTGTACATACAAGTCCTTTTCCTTTTTCTTTGATCTCATTAGAGTATGGACCTAGTAGTGGCATTTCTAGGTCAAAGCGTATGTACAATTTGTAGGAATAGTTCTTATTTTATTAGCCTTGTGTGTCTTCTTAAATGTGTCTCTTATAAACAATATCATGTTTGATTGTGTTTTCTAAAACTTTCTGCTATCCCTTCTGTTTTATGGGAGATCTCATCTCATTCACATTCACAGTTATAATTACTCTGTTATATTCCCTCTGTTCTATTTATCTTTCTCTTTTTTATCTTGTCCCTTCTCAAAAGTCTGTTTTACTTCTGAAAATTGCCTCCCTTAATCTACCCTCCTTTTATAATCCCTTCTTCATTTTATCCCCTTTTTCTCCTATTTCCTTATTGGGTAAATATGTGTGTATATGTATGTGTGTATATGTATACATGTATATGTATGCATGTGTGTATATGTATACATATATCTAACATTTTTTCTTTCATTTAAAAAAAAAAGTTGACTTTGTTTTGTTGCTTTTGTGTTAACCATTTCCATATTGCTGCCTAAAGCTGCCTTGTTTTCCTCTGCTTCCATTGTAAGGTGTTTATAATCAAGTTCTTTTTCATTGCTCTTGTTTGCCAATTTTCCGAGACTATTTCTTGACTTTGAACTTTCAGTTAAAATTGGATTTTGCTCACCTTAGGATGGGAAGGCACTTCCCAAGCTTCAATCATTTTTTATGCATCTATTTAAAATATAATTCTGGGCTTCTATAACTTTTTGGTGCTTCTTAGGTGGTATGATGCTGGGAGAGTAATGGTCACTGGTCTCTTGCTCTGTGACCTGGTCATTTCCCAGCAAGGATCCTTGCAACTCTAAAGCTGCAAGTGCTATGCATCTCTCTTCTTTGGAAGTGTGGCCAGAGACTGTCTCCATTGTAACTGACCACAAGTATATCTTTCTTGGATCAGTGACTGGAACTAGGTATTTTATGGGTAATTTAACAGGTTCCTACACCCAGTGCCAGTAAAGGGTTTACCATAATCTCTTTCTACACATTTTTCTTATCCCTTCATTTTATCTGTGTTGAGCGTTTCCAAAGTTGCTCCTATCCTATTGCTCCTGACTGGCCCCACAAATATCTCCTTCCAACCTCCTAAGTTGTCTTATGTCAAAAGGCTGTTTGCTCTGCCCATGCAAAACTCAGTTTGAGGTTTTCTTTACAGGTGTTTGGTGGGGAACATTGGGAGAATTTTCCTGTCACCAATCTATTATCTTGACTTGGCATATAACTGTTAAATTTTCTTTTTTTAAAGTATTAGTTTAATATTTTCCAATAACATGTAGAGATAATTTTCAACATTTGCTTTTATACGATGTTAATTTCAAAACTTTTGTCTTCCTCACTCAATTCCCTCCTCCTTCCCCAAGATAACAAGCAAAGCAATATACATTTCACATGTCCAATTATATTAAACAAATTTCTACATTAGTCATGTTATGAAAAAAGAATCAGAACAAAAGGAAAAAAATCACATGGGAAAGAAAAACCAACAGAAGTTGGAAATAGTATGCTTCAATCTTTATTCAGATTCCATAGTTCTTTCTCTAGATGTGGATAGTATTTTTGATACAGATTGTTTTGGAATTTTCTTAAAGTATTGTGTTACTGAGAAGAGTCTACCAAAGTTGATCACTGCACAATGTTGCTTTTACTGTTTACAATGTTCTGCTGGTTCTGCTAAATTCACTCAACTTCAGTTCATGTAAGTCCTTATAGGCTTTTCTGAAATTCACCTGCTCATCATTTCTTACATTACAATAGTATTCCATTACATTCATATACCACAACTTGTTTCACTATTGATGAATATTCCAACAATTTTGAACTCTACAACCACAAAAAGAGTTATTATGAATATTTTTATTCATATGGATCCTTTTCCATTTTTTTCATGATCTCTTTGGGATACAGACCTAGTAGTGCTATTGTTGTATCAAAGGGTGCACACACTTTTATAGCCCTTTGGGCGTAGTTAGAAATGACTCTCCAGAATGATTGAATCAGTTCACAACTCCACTGACAATGCATCAGTGTTCCAATTTTCCAATATAAGCTCCAATACCAATCATTTACCTTTTCAGTCATATTAGCCAATCTGATACATGTGAGGTGGTACCTCAGAGTTATTTGAATTAATTATCATTTCTGTAATTAATAGTGATTTAGTGCATCTTTTCAGATGACTATAGATAGTTGTGATTTCTTCATCAGAAACCTTTTTATTTATAGCTTTTGATTATTTATCAAATGTAGAATGACTTGTATTCTGAAAATTTGACTGTTCTTTATATGTTTTAGAAATGAGACCTTTATCAGAGACACTGAGTGTAACAATTATTGCTCAGTTTTTTGCTTCCCTCCTAATCTTGGTTGTATTGGCTTTGCTTATTTAAATTTTTTTAAATTTAATGTAATCAAAATTATGCATTTTGCATTTCATAATGCTCTCTCTCTCTCTCTCTCTCTCTCTCTCTCTCTGTCTTTGGTTGTTGCTTCTCCATAGATTTGACAAGTTTACTATTTCTTGTTCTTCTAATTTCCTTAGGGTATCACCCTTTCTGTTGAAATCATATACCCATTTTGAATTTATCTTTGTATGTGCTATAAGATATTGGTATATGCCTAGTTTCTGCCATGCTATTTTCCAGTTTTCCCAACAACTTTTTTCAAAAAGTGAGCTCTTATCCCAGAAACTGAAGTCTTTGGATTTATCAAACACTAGGTAACTATGGTCATTAAGTCCTGTCTCTTGTGTAATGTAATGGGTAATTAATTTAAAATTTAAGACCCCTTTTTGTTATGTCAAGTAAGCAGGTACTTAAACTTTAGTAACTAAGGGCTAAGTATCTCTGTGAAAGAAATAGAAGGCATGAACTCTTTCTCCTGTTGCTGACATAACAGGAAGGGTTGGCTGAAACACGAAGCCAGTGTGTGTGTGTGTGTGTGTGTGTGTGTGTGTGTGTGTGTGTGTGTGTGTTTGTGTATAAGAAGAACCTGAGAGAGAGACAGTCAAGAATTTTCCTTCTGGCAGCTCCTGGTACAGGGCACAGAATTTTCCCAGCATGTGGAAGCTGGGTTGCTACTTGCTGGACTGAGAACTGACTTGGAGTTTTCTTGAGACCAGAATCTGGTGAAGGCTGAATGAAGTTGCTGCTGAGAAGGCTGCCTGGAAGGTTTCTACCTGGTCTTAGGGCCAGCCAAACTGCTGGAGGACTGAAGAGGCATGACTGAGATAAGACTGTCTGTGGCTTGGTTGATCCTTTAGTTCCTGGCAACAGAAGTGGTGAAGCATTTGAGATGTGCTGGACCCTGTGAACTTCAGTGTGTACCAGGAACGGCCAAGAGGCCTGGAAAAGGACCTGGGAGCTGTCTGCCTCTGAATCCTGGTGACTGGTGGATTCAGGTATGAGCTAAGACCATGGAAGGGGATCCAGGGAATCTGAGAGACCACCCTGGGTCAAGATGAAGAATAGGCCTCTCCTTGGTTATTGAATGGGTGATGAAATTGAAGTTTACTAGACACTGAGTGGGGGGGGGGTTGTGTAATTTTCTATTGATTGTATTTAATGATTAAAGAGACTTAGTGACTGAATGCTAGATAAGTGACTGATTAAATTAACCTATGATTGCCTCATGAGTGGAAGATGCACTTGTATTGTAAAATGATTAAATGATTAAGTGAGGAGGCAAACCTCCTTAAGGATATCAGATGATTATTCTTTTTTTCGTTCTTAATACTGTGACCACTTTGGTGAAAACTATGTGGCCATTTTAATGTTAAGTTGTTGAAAACACTACATAGTGATTTTCTGTGATAAGATGTGATGTTGTGATTATTATATTGTGATTTTTTATGAATGTTTGCCTTGATTTGTTATGCAATGCATGGAGTGTTCACTATACTGTGTAATCAGAACTTTAAAAGCTGTTCTCAATAGCATTTTTTTGGGAAGCTGCTCATGCATGGCATTACACGTGCCTAACCTGTTCCACTGATCCATCAGCCTATTTCTAAGCAATTACCAAATAGTTTTGATTATCCTGACTTTATAGTATAGTTTTAGATCTGGTACAGGTGGACTACCTTTCTATGGCATTTATTTTTATTAATTCCCTTGATATTCTTAACTTTGTGAACTTCTAAGGTAAATTTCATCATTATTTTTTTTTGACTGTAAAATATTTTTGGTAGTTTGGTTGGTATCACACTAAGTATGTTAATTTAGGCAGAATTATCATTTTCATTTTATTGCCTTGGTGTACCCATGAGTAACTGATATTTTTCCAATTATTTAGATCTGACTTTATGTGAAAAGTGTTTTGTAATTTTGTTCTATATGAATTGTATGTTGCTGGATTTGTCTTGGCAGGTAGACTCACAAATATTTTATATTCCAAAGAGTAATGTTAAATAGAATTTCTCTTTCTATCTCTGGATGCTGGGCTTTGTTTATACTATATAGAAATGCTGGTGATTTATGTAAGTTTATTTATATCCTTCAACTTTGCTAAAGTTGTTTATTATTTCAAGTAGTTTTTTTTTTTTTTTTACTTTATTCTCTAGGATTCTCTAAGTTTAGCATCATGTCATTTGCAAAGAGTAATAGTAGTGTTTACTTGTTGCCTAGTGTAACTCCTTCAATTTCTTTTTCTTTTCTTATTGCTAAAGCTAACATTCCTAATATTGATTAACACAGGTGATAAAGGACATCCTTGTTACACCCCCGATCTTACTGGAAATCCTGCTAGTTACTCCTCATTACATATAATGCTTTTTGATGGTTTTAGATGGATACTCCTTATCATTTTAAGGAAAATTCCATTTTTTCCTATGCTCTCTAGTGGTTTTAATAGAAATGTGTGTTGTATTTTTTCAAAAGCTTTCCCAGCATCTATTAAGATAATCATATGATTTCTATTAGTCTTATTATTGATATAATCAATCATGTTGATAGTTTTCCTAATATTACCTAATATTTCCTAATATTTTCCTAATATTGAACTTGCCCTGTATTCCTGATATAAATCCCACCTGGCCATAGTGTATTATCTTGATGATAAATAGTTTTAATCTCTTTGCTAATATTATATTAAATTTTTTTGCATCTGTATTCATTAGAAAATTGGTCTATAATTGTCTTTCTCTGTTTCTGCTCTTCTTGGTGTGGGCATCACAACCATATTTGTGTCATAACAAGAATTTGGTAGCACTCCTTCTTCACCTTTAAAAAAAAAACTTATGTAATTTGGGAAATAATTGTTCTTTTAATGTTTGATAGAATTCACCTGTACATCCATCTGGTCATGGAAATTTTTTCTTAGGGAGTTCAAGGAGGCTTGTTAATTTTATTTTTTGTAAAACGGGGTTATTTAAGTATGTTATTTCCTCTTTTGCTAATCCAGACAATTTATATTTTTGTAAATATACATCCACTTCACTTAGATTGTCAGATTTATTTGCATACAGATGGGCAAAATAGTTCATAGTTATTAATGTAAACTCCTCCTGAAAAAGTGTTGAATTCATTCTTTTAATTTTTGATACTAGTCATTAGATTTTCTTTTTTTAAATCAAATTAATCAAAAGTTCATGTATTTTATTGGTTTTATCATAAAACTAGCTCTTATTTTTATTTATTAGTTCGTTTTCTTACTTTCAATTCTATTGATATCTCCATTGATTTTCAGAATATCTAATTAGTATTTAATTAGGTATCTTTAATTTGTTTCTTTTCTAGGTTTTTTAGTTTCATGCCCAATTTATTGATTTCCTCTTTCTCTACTTTATTTATGTAAGCATTCAGAGATATAAAATTTCCCCTAAGAAATGCTTTGATTGCATCTCATACATTTTCTTATGTTCTCTCATTATTGTTGTTCTCTTTAATGAAATTACTGATTGTTTCTATAATTTATTTTGACCCACTCATTCTTCAGAATTATACTATTTAGTTTCCAATTAATTTCAGTCTATCATTCCATGGTCCTTTATTACATATATTTTTATTGCACCATGATCTGAAAAGGATGCATTTAATATTTCTACCTTTCTGTTTTTGATTGTGAGATTTATATGCCTTAGCCCATGATCAATTTTTGTATAAGTACCATGTACCACTCAGAAAATGGTATATACCTTTCTATATCCCTTCAGTTTTCTCCAGAGGTCTACCATTTCTGACTTTTCTAAAATTTGATTCATCTCCTTCACTTCTTTCTTGTTTATTTTGTGGTTATATTTATCTAGTTCTGAGGGGGAGGGGTTGAGGTCCACTACAAGAATAGTTTTACCATCTATTTCCTTCTTTAACTAATTTTATTTCTCCTCTAAGAATTTGGATGCTATACTACTTGGTGCATATATGTTTAACTTTGCTTGTGATACCTTTTAGGAAAATGTAGTGTCCTTCCTTATCTCTTCTAATTTTGCTTTTGCTTTGTTTGAGATGAGGATTGCTACTCCTGATATTTTTTAAATTCAGCCGAATCATAATACATTCTGCTCCAGTCTTTTACACTCTCTCTCTCTCTCTCTCTCTCTCTCTCTCTCTCTCTCTCTCTCTCTCTCTCTTTCTCTTTCTCTCTCTCTTTCTCTCTCACTCACATAGATAGATAGGTAGATAGATAGATAGATAGATAGATAGATAGATAGATAGATATGATTCAAATGGTTTTCTTGAAAACAGCATATTGTGGGGTTATGGTTTTTGATTGTTAAATTTTCAATGTGAGCATTTATACCTAGGAACCTGGCAAATGCTGCAAACTGAGGCTTCACTTACTGTTGTATTGATTTAAGAATGAAATGGAGAAAATATTAATTCACATAAAAGTTTCTTGTATGTGTTTGGAGAGCCCATTGTTAAACATTTACCAGGAAACTCGTGATAACATGTTATGGGAAAGCCATTTAACCTCTCAGCCTTATTATCTTCATTTAAAAAACAAGGGTAGTAATTATTAGAATAGTCCTTAGAATAATTGGCATATAGGACTTAATAATTCTCCAAGGGCTTTATAGAAACTATTTCATTTCATACTTATAACTTTATGGGGCAGGTATTCAAAATATTATTGCCCCCATTTTATAGGAGATAAAACTGAGTCTCAGTTCAAATAAGTGACTTTTCCTTGACTTTTAAAGCCAGTAAGTTACACATATATTATTTAAATTCAAGTATTTACTACAAAGTCAATACCCTAGCCATTATACCATATTGCCTCCCATTCCTGTTCCCTTACCTTACAGGTTTGTTACAAGGATCAGATAACATAATATATTTAAAATACTTTGCAAACTTGAAAAGTATGTTTAAATATTGGCTACAGTTTCACTAAAACATAATGATTGGAAGTTTATGCAAACAATCTAATACATCTATTCTTAATTCTAATTGGAAAGGAAACCTGAGAAGTCTGACCGTGTGTGTACCTTAAGTAATTTGTCCAAGATTGTTTTTTTCACCCCTGGGGGAAAAAAATAGGCATCTGAAGTAGAGATTTATGTCACATGTAAATCTTGATCAGCTTATATTAAACTAGAAAAGGCTTTTTTTTAATCTAGAAAGAAAACATATTCATTATGAAATAGTGGGATTTATTCTTTCTATAATGAATTCTTGACATAAATAATTTCTCACAAAAAGGATGCAAAAACAGCCTTAGGTGGTCAGAGGAACAGGTAAATTATACATCTGAATTAGGAATCATTATGAAGACATAGATTTCTTCAGGCATCCTGTTAGTACCATCTTGTGACAGCCCTTTGTCTTTTTTGCACATTAAACTCAGTATAATTATGCTGGGAAAGAATTTATAAGATATCCTTGTAAAACAGAGGGACAAGACCCCATTTTAACAACTAGCTTTTTGTCATTCTGACCTGCAAGTGGCAAACTAGGAAGTCAGAGAAAAAGATAAACCAAGATGCTCTTTGGGGAAAAAAAAGACAAGGTAAACAGGAGAATAGATCACAGCCCTTAATTTATACATTCATAGGTTGCTTAAATGTTAGCTGACAGTTACTGCTTTTATATCTGTTTGAAAGAACAGACTACTTCTCAAAACGAAGACTTTTTTTTTCTCCTTCTTTTCAACAGAAGAGCTCCAAGGTATTTGTGGGTTTAGAGAAAAGATCTTTCAAGGCTGCGTGCCATTATGTTCCTTCTGGAAATATTCTTAGCACACTTTATTTATTTCCCTTGTGCTAAGCTCTCACCCACTGAAAGCTGCAACCACAATTCAAATGGTATATTTTGAATGTAATTCAATAAATCACGGAACATAAGCTTTTTTCTAAACAGTCTGTTCTTGGCTGAAGCACTGGAGCCACTGGGCTATTGAGCAGTGACAAAGACCTCTCTCAAAAACAGCTTACCACACTCAGCCCTCGATTATTCCAGGATGGGTTATTTAGCTTGGGTTTTAGCCAAGACCCTAATTCCTTTTGCTCCTCATTATTTTTCTTGTGTTTTCATAAACTGCTCTTTCTCCTTACCCCTCTCCTGCCTCCCCTTCCCAACTGTGGATAGTAAAAAGCAGCAGCAACAACATAATCAACAAAATGGACTGATTTCAGATCATAATTTCTGAGTTATAATAGCAATATTATCAGAACCTGCTAACATGGTGATGTTTAAGTAAATAAAAAAGTCCTTTCTGCACAACAACCCTATGAGGTAGGTTATACATGTATCATTATGAATGGGGTAGAGCTGTGCCTTGGACCCAGGGATATCAATTCCAAGTCTAGGGATTTTTCCACATTGGACATTAATCATATCTTACATGGTTCCTTTGGTTGATTACCATTTAAAGTCGTGAACAAAAACCTATAATAGATGATCTAAGAAGTATTCACGGACAGGCTACCCCAGTTTCCTTTTTGGTTAAAATTAAAGAGGTGGGTTTGGTGATTTACATAAATTATCAATTATATTATTTTAATGCTATACCCATTAGAAATATTTTTGGATTTATTAACCACTAAATTACCAGTTCTACCTTTCTGTTTTGCCATCTCCAAAATGTTTTTAGTATGTTTTCCTGAACAAAGATTCCATCCCTTTCTTTCCATACACAAAATGATCCAAAAAGTTCATTGTTATATATGTAGTGACAGTGAAAATTATATTGCATCAGGAATTAGGAAATCTTGATCCAAATCCTGGTTTTGGTGATTTTTCAGTTAAAAAAAAAATGTTTGTTTCAGTTGATTTTCAAGATCGTTCTCTATAAGTTTAGTCAAGTCACAGAATGTCTCAGTGGTTCAATTTCTTAAATATTTAAAACAAAGAGATTGAATAAATGAGGTACTCTTTATCTCTTCTCTACCCCGGACCCCTTTCTAATCTAATGAAGTCTATATATTATTTCTCATAATAATATTAAAATAATAGAAGGAAATATAGTACTTAATTTCAGCCACAGTTTAGAAAAATAATGATGTTTTGGTTTTCCCTCTCAAAGTTTACATCTCCCTCTGAAGTCTATTGGGGTCTGTGGACCTCAGGTTTAGGACCCTCTCACCTAGAAGAATGCTGAAGCTCCTTTACGGTTTAAATCTCTCATGTCCTTGTTTGTTGTTGTTTTTTGTTTGGCTGAGCAGATAAGACATTGATTAAATGAATTGACATGTAAAAATAGTCCCTACTTTTTTTATTTATAGTGTCTATGTTTGCTTGGTTGTTTTCTGCCTCATTCAGCTCTACATTTTTTTTTCTGACTCTATGGGCTTTCTCTACCAAATAACAGAAACATCTTTCCCCCCTGAAATTAATATGTACTTCTTCTATTGAATCTACATTCTGTTCCTGCAGCCTTTCTTTCTAAATGGCTTCTTCCTTCAAAAACTTCCATTTTAAGGAAGATGCCCAGCCCAGTCATGTCAAACTTATTTTCCTTCCTCTCTTGGAACTCCTAACTTCATCCCTGGACTTTCTCTATCTGCCTCCTCACTTCATTACCTCCTCCAATATTTCAGAGCTATTTTATATATCGTTCCCCATATAGGGTACAAGCTCCTTGAAAGCATGGATTATTTTTCTTTTTGCTTATATTTGTATTCTCATTGTCTAGCACAGTTCCTGACTAGCACATTATAATTGTTAAATAAATAATTGTTCACTTTCTTTGACCATTACTTTTTTAAAGTTCTAATTCTCAAAAGGAAGAGCTCTTTTGGTTCAACAGAACACCCACAGAGTAGTTGGGACCTAGAACATTTTTATCAAAATGTTTCAAAAGAAATCCATAATTTATCATTTTTAAGTAATTTTAAAAATATCTTCTTACTTAAACATCCTTTTATTAAAAAGAATTGGAAGCTCAATAATAAGGAAGAACTGTTTTTAAAACTTGAATTGGCCTTCTGCTTTTTTTTTCCTCTTTATAACTAGAAGATTAAGTAAAGGGAAGAGAGCAGTCTAGTTTAACCTCTAATTGGAATGTTTAAAGTAGAACTGAGATCTGACTAGAAAAAGAGACGTTACATATAATGCCAAAAGCTTAGAAACTAACAAAGAATGGGATGTATTTCTCAAATACTAGAAAAATGAACTGAAAATTTCAGAGGGACAGACAAGGAGAAGGCATTTGGATAAAGAAAATTTCTCTTCAGGTTGACCCTTCTTTACACTCCCTACTACATCAGTGATTAGCAAGAAGATAATAGAAAAACAAACAGAAATGAAGCCACTGTGAGAAATAAATCCATACATCATGAGGAGAAATGTCTAAGACACTGATTGAGAGTGATCTGGAGTCCTTGAATAGTGAACAATATTTTGCAATGGAATTAATTGAATATCACTTAAGAACTTTTGCACAGGGGTAACATCCTTGGAGGTACTAAGTGGTCAAAACTTTGCCTTTGTCTGTTCAAGAAAATTAACAGTTTACAACAGCACAGTAGATGTTTTAGTGGGTATTTGAAACTATTTGATTGGCTCTACACTAATAGTAAGGTCCTGAATACAGTGATCTTTTGTAAATTACTCTGGAGAAGTACCTCCATTATACCACAGTCACACAATTAGATTTCCCACCAATGTAGAAAGTTCAATAAAGAAACAATGTTTTGTCAGATGGGTAGGGCTTAAAGGTTATTTCTATTGAGTAATAAATTGGATCAAGGTCATTGGATCCAAATGGCTCTGGAGGAGAAAGTGAGGTTGGTGACCTTGCACAACCCTCCGTCACTCAAATCAAAGGCAGCTGCAAGTCATGTCATCATTTTCCTGATGCCATGGTCTTCTTCAAAAATGAAGGACAAAGACAAAAAACAACAGTGTAGAAGAGCAAAGTGCTCAGCAGAAAACAAAAGAAAATTTACAAGGAAGCAAAGAAAAAATTGACAGCTTAACACAATCCATGGTATTTATTACATTGACTTTCTTGAAATGGAAATTTATTGCTAAACATTTTGAATCTTCTCTTATGTTGTGCTGTAAACTAGACATTTTAATTTTCTTATTTTGTATCTCTTTTAATATTTAAGTTTATAATATTATTTTTTCTTTGTTATTGTCTTAAGTTTTAATAATTAAGTTTATAATAAAACAAAAACAAAAAAGAAATAAAAAAATTGGGGCTTATCAACTATCTTGGAAGATTAATATATACAGTATATACCACATATATACCCTATATGCCCCCAAAACATTACATTCTTTAATTTTTAGTTTATTCAATATGCGTATGTAAATGAGACAGAACGGATTTTGGAATTATAATAAACGTATTTGAATCTTTTGATTCTTACTACTGATTTAATCTTCAACATCACTCCTCTATAGTTTTCATATTTCCCTTCTTTAAAATGATAGGAATGGAGCAAATGATCTCTGAGGTATTTTCCAGCTTTTTAATTCCATGAATTTTACTGATTAACAAGCCTGAAAGGCATGAAGCTTTCTTACACAAATTAACCAACCAAAATAATAGGAGTACAAGCCTTGGAATATGAATTAAAGACACATTAAAATAATTATATTTCAAAATTCATGTGATCTAAGATCAGCAATTAATGTGAATTTATAATGGGCAATAAAATACATAAAGAGACTTAAGTATTTGATTTGGAGAAAATATAGCTTATATATGACTCTAACTTGATCATCATAGAAACAGAACATTACAAAACCCTTAATTTTACAAATAAGGAAACTGAAAATCAAAGGTTAAGTTCAGGGTAAGTGACTTCCAGAAAAGTGCCTGCAACTTCTCAAAATTGAATCATGTTTCAACTGCAAGGAAGCTGACATTTTTTTTTAAAGAAATCTTGCTTCTGTACAACAAATGATTCTTTACATAGCTACACACATGTGTATACATGTATACATGGCCATAAAACATGTCCATACATTCATGTGTGTATGTGTGCACTTATATGTATATGTATCCACATATGCTTTAATATACACACATATGTTTGTATGTATACATACACATATATGTATACATACATACATACATACATAAACTAGTCTGGATTTGTATTTTCATTTTTTGTGTGTGTCTCATGGCCAGCTCACCTATACTAAGAAGATGAGCTTTAGAAATGAAGAGTAATTTAAAACCCAATGACTCTAGACAACATATCACAATAAAATTTTCCTTTGGGTTTGCTCTCATCTCTGGATCTCAGAGTTTCACTCTTGACTTGATATAAATGTTTTATCTTAAAACTACATTGAGGTCAAGCCTCAGAATATGATTACCATGAAATAAAATAGTGTTATATTTTCCAATAATTTAGTTATTTATTCATTAAGAATTTACCAAATTGTCACTCTATTCAAGTTAATGTTCTAAGTACCAGTGGGGGAGGTTATATTCTATTGAGGCAAATAAGATGCATATTTAAAAAAAAATCATTATTTATAAAACATTATTTTGGGGGATAGGACTTAGTACATGGTAGGATCAAAATGAGTTTTCTGTAGTTAATTTGGGCTTTCTTGTCTTTAAACCTCCCAAGTATATTTTATATTGGACACATTCATTTACATTATGTTTTGAGAAAAGAGTTTTAATCAACATCTAAGCATCTTGTTTATACCAGGCCCTATGCTAAGCCCTAGAGATACAAAAATGAAAAACAATATATTCTGTACCCTTCTATGGTTCTAATGCTCTAAAACCAAATATTGTTTTGTTTTGTTTTAAAATTTTCTCAGTTTAGGTTCTTTCTTGTAATTGTGTTAGTTGCCAGTGGTGGTCTAGTCCTAAGATGATAATACAAGTAGCTCTGCATACTTCCAATTCACATGGAGGTGTTTGGTGATGGCTAATTCTGGAAGTGTATGAAGATATGGAAAGAAGAAGACCTGCCTCCAATTCAGACTACACATATAGTCTGCTATTATCTCTGGTCTGTTTGCTTTATGAAAAAAAAAAGTCTTTCAGTGAGCTTCTGAGCAAAAACTGATTTTGCATACACAAGTGAAGAAAAAGCCCCATTGTTCTCTCCTAGTGATGATCAAGTGGAGAATTTACTGCAAGCTACCAAATGATCACCAAGATGTTAAGCTCTTGTCTCCTCATCTGTGCTGTCAAATGTGCTATGAATGCATGGTCGTATGATTTCTTCTGTCCTTGTTATGTTTATTCTTTTCTAGATCTTAGGTGGAAAAGACCTGGATATGTAAGAACTCAAGAGCTTCAGCAAACTGAATGAGGAGTCATGAAAGTGCTGAATTTTAACCTGAATCACCCATCCCAATACTATAATCGCCTGACAGGTTATGTCTATAGACAAGAGAGAGATAGATCCATTGGATAGGTTACACATGAAAATAAGCCCCACAATGGAAGGAATGTTTACATCATTTGCTTTAGATGTAAGCACACCTTCCCAGGGTCTAAGGGTTTGGATGGAAGGATATGATGCCAACTTGAGGTGGTAACATTTCTACATCTCTTGTTGCTATAACTTCTCAGTTAATATTGATTATGTGATAATAGAGATATATTGCCATTTTCACATGATACTGGGGCAATAATCTCTGTTAATATTATTGAAAGGCATGTGCTAGATTGGGAATTGAGACTAGGATTAGAAGAACCTTAGATGGAATATGGAGCAGGAGCAGGCTTGCTCTGCTTGTGCTAGTGTAAGTTGGAAGAGAAGTTCCAGAGTTTTACAACATTGTGATTTCTTTTTGCAGGGCTAAACTTCTGGAGCACGTTAAGAATTTTGGAACTTAACTATTAAATCAGTCATCATAATATCTGCATGTATTTACTTCAAATAAAGTGGTTTAATGTAACTGGGAAATGAGATATATAGGCAATGGAGTATAGAAATCCATCTTGCCCTACAAGAAAGTAAGGGGTAAGGGGGTATGGAGTGATATAAAAGGCCAGACTGGGGGAAGAGGCATTCAGTATGCTTGCCATCTTGGGGTGGGAGTAGGGGAGAGATAGGGGGAAAATTTTTAACTCAAAATCTTGCAGAAAATTAGTGTTTAAAACTAAAAATACATAAATAAATTCTGGAAGAAAAAAAAAGTGGTTTATTTCCACTTGTGAGATCTAATCACTGATTTAGACTAGAAAGAAAGAAAAAACCCCAAGTAGATAAGAATTCTTAGCCATCTTGGACCATCCTATATCCCACGTCAACCATCCACTTCTGCTATGATAAGTAGGGCAATCTTTCCATCTGGATTTTAGATGTGGGGGTAGAAGGTTATTTGGGGAAAATATCAAGAGAAGAACTTGAGCTGAAGAAGAAATTATCATGAAGGCAATTTGAAGCATTTTAAAATTGTGAGCATGGATGAAGATTTAATGGAGAGGGACATATAGGAGGACATGAATAGATCTTGAAAAGGGAGAAGAGCTCACAACAGAAAAAAGAAAACAATATCACTCCAAATTACGGAATTCTATATTTGGAAGAAACTTCAAAGACTCTCCAGTTCAACTCTTGTTCAAAATAAATCCATCCATGTGATAACATCTAACCTAAAATTTCATCACTTCTTCTTGAAGATCCCAGGTGAAGTGAAGTCCGTTACCTGAAACATACGATCTCACTTTGGGACAACCCCATTACTAGGAATTTTTTTTTTTTCCCTTTGACATCATTTCTATTAGGCTTAATGTAATTTTACATCAATGCTATTGCTTCTTCCTTCTGGATTCAATACATAAGTCCATCCTCCTTTCTCTTTGCAACACTTTAAGTGCTGAAAAATCTTTCTTATACTTCACTCAGAATCAAGCTGGAGAAGGAATAGAGGGACTCCAATAGAGAGAATATAGTAGACATGCCATTGGACTTGGGTGCAGGAAGACTTAGATTGTCAAAAGACCTCAGACACTTATTAGCTGTATGATCCTAAGTAAGGTGATTTAACTTTTCTATGCCTTGATTTCCTCATTTATAAAGTAAATGGAATTTGACTTGATGAAGAGATAATTTGTGAAAACAGGTAATAAAAGAAAACAGCTGGGATTTAATAAAGGTATGCAAGGTAAACTATTAAGATAAGAGTAAGATTAGACTATGATTCATTTGGAAAAGAAATAGAGATTTAGTGGACTACAAGTTATTGAGCTATATAATTCAAAATCTCACATTGTAGTACCTCTACCCCTCCCTAGTCCATACCCTTTCAAGATTAAAATACTAATATCCCTCTAAGGAACAATAAGACAGGACTGTTGTCCCAAATTAATGAAGTCAGCAGTCTGATCTGCTTTGCCTTAGTTAAATAATCTCCTCTTCTGTTGCATTCAAATCTGTGAGTATTTAAAAATTTTTTATCATTATTGCATTTTGGAGGTACTTGGGGTTAAGAGACCTGACCTAAGTCCCACTGGTACTAAGTGTCTGAGGTCAGATGTGGAATCAGGTCTTTATAACTCCAGGGACAGTCCTCTATGCGCTTGCTTCCCTACCTGTCCCTTTAAAGATGTTTAGATATGAATGACATTGGTAAAATGGAGAATATCTATAAGAGGAAGAGTGTGAGAACACATGATGATGATGATGATGATCATCATCATCATGAAGCCAAATGACATTTACTTTTGTAGTTAACATATATTATCTGAGTTGCTAAGTGGTGCAGTATAGAGAATATTGGGCCTGGAGTGAAGAAGACCTGAATTCAAATCCTACCTCGGGTACTTAGTAGCTGTGTGACTTTGGGCAAATCATTTAGCCTTGGAATATTGGGCCTGGAGTGAAGAAGACCTGAATTCAAATCCTACCTCAGGTACTTACTAGGTGTGTGACTTTGGGCAAATCACTTAGCCTTGTTTGCATCATTTTCCTCATCTGTGAAATGAGTTGAGGGAGGACATGATAAACCACTTTAATGTCTTTGCCAAGAAAGCCCCAAATGGAGTCATTCTTCAGGACAGAATAAATGACTTAAAAGTAACAGTACAGCTAGTTTGCATATCCCAACTTTATGAGGATGAATTCTATAATTATCTACTTTTAGAAATAAAGGAAGATATAGGTTCAGTGAGATTTTTAGTTTTCTGTTATATAGAGTGAATGTATACCATGAGGCAGTATTAGAAATCTGGTCTTTCCTGACTTCAAGTCCAGTACTCTTTTTACATGATGTACTAACATTATGCCAAAGGGGTATTAGGTAAGGGAACTTCAGATGTTTAAGCTAGAAAAAAGAATTGGAAGAAAATGGTATCTATCTCTAAGGGTTGCCATATGGAAGACAAATTATTTCTTTTTTTGTTTGGCCTCACAGGATACAACTAAGAGCAGCATATAGAAGCTGTGGAGTTAGATTCAAATTTTCTATGAGGAAATCTTTCCTGACAATAAGAGCTATTCCAAAGAGGGCTTCTTTGGGAGTTAGTGAGTCTCCCACACTGTAAGCCTTTTGGTAAATTGGATTACCATCTTTCATGTATGATGCATAAGGATTTCTTACTCAGTTAGAGATTGACATTATTATTCTTTAAAGTCTCTTTAGATTCTATGAATCTTATGTTTTATGATTCTTCCATATACCTATATAGATATTTAGTCTATATCACACCATTAAATGCTTAAATGTTATTATATTGTTTCTTTTAAAGAAACTACTTGCTTCCCATTCTAGAAAATAAATTCAAGAGAAAAAAAAAGTACTATATGCCTTTTATAACTGATAATGTGATATGACCATCATAAAGATGAACACAGTGTACGTACCCCAGCAAATACCCAAGGGAATTCCATAAAATTCTGAACAACGTGCCTGCAGTTTGCCTAATATTTCAATCAAATTCCTTCCTCTTTTTCTTTATTCTGTTATCAGTTAAGATTGATCATACTTTTACTTCTTTTTCATAAGATTTCATACCATATTTATATTATATCCTAATATTGCCCTTTGAAGCCTTGATAATCTTTGCAGACCTTGACAAGGATTATAAGAGTTTGCTGTCTAAGAGAAAATTCAGCTCTTTTGTTCTTTTCCCTAGGCTATATCAGTGTGATTTATTTAGGAAGTGGTGATAGTCAGTGTTCATATCTGCTCATTTACTGAACTATTCCTTCTTCTTATTATATATGCATCAAGAGTTTATTTAAATAGGTGGGATTAGAACTGGATCAATTGTATAGCATACCTCTTGAGATAATGGGGAGTGGGAGAGGAAGGAACCAACCTACTATGTACTTAACCTTTAAAGTTATACAAAAATTGAATGAACTACTTCAGGAATTAATCAGTCTGCTCCTGATGAATGTCTTTAAACAAAGCCTAGATGACCTTACCCACAGTACCAAAATAATAAATATTGATTGAGTGAATTAAACTGATAAAAAGGGCCTAGTGGCTCTATACTAGAAATAGTGTTTGTTTTGAGTATTATTTCCCTTCAGAGCTGTAAAACCAACTGAGTTGGCCATGCTTTGGACATGATTAATTTGATGTGGTGATCAAAACATTTAAATGGGCTTATTCTGGTAAAGTGTGATTATTCTTTTGTCACCTATGATTTCTAGAAGTGAAATCAAAAGCTTTTGAAGATCTTTTGTTCTAATCCTTGTTGGGAATTTCATCTTATGGTAAAATGAGCTGAAATTTCTGTTCTTATTTCAGTTTCATTTGCGGTTTTGTTAGAATTAGAACATCTATTCTATATTACATGACTAGGTATATTTATTAAGTACATACACACACATTGGGATAAATTGTAGGATTTGGAGTCTAAACCCTATGATATAAACAATTGTCTAAATTTTAGATCATACAGAGACATTAAGACTCATTTAGTCTAGTTACATCATTTTCAAGACAAGAAAACCAAACCAGAGAGAGGTTTAAACTTATCCTAGAATTGTCCTTGCCTATACAGGCAGCAAAGCCATCAATCAAATCACAGTCTTCCAGATCCCAATATAGTGCTTTTCCCATAATACTAATGGATGTTTAATTTCTTAGGGCTGCTTTGAAACTAAACACTACTTTTCAAGCATTTATACTGCATACTTTTTGAAAGTGTTTCCATTGAAAAGATGATGAATATATTATTTTCTAAAGAGATCAGTATTTGCCTTGTTTTGCTAAAAAAACATATCTCTGTATGCAAAATCCCCACTTTGCTAATCTAATGAACCAAAAATTAATATTCAAATCTTTAGCATACTTCTAAACAAATTAGCTTTTAATAATAGCATGGCCAACATTTTCCTACTGATAAATGGACAGAAATGATCAATAAATGTTTGATGTTTGCATATCTATTTTTCATAACACAGGCCATTATTTCAGGGCAACTTTGCAGATTTGCTGAAAATCAGGGTATGTATGACTGTCATTTATGGTCCCCAAAATAAGAAATAGGGACTTTTTTTGGTCTTCATTTCTTTTCCTCAATGTTTGACATGTTAATCAGGAACAATCCAAATCAATCTAATCCCAAAGTAGTAGAGATATATCTGGAACTCTGATTTCATTGCTATTAGGAATCCCAGTTGAAGAAATTCCCTATTCTAGTGTAACTCTTCACCTTTTTAGAAGCTTATAGTTTTAGAGACTTGCCTAGATAGCACTGAGTGGTTAATTGACACACTAGTACCACCTAGCCAGTATTTATCAGGCTTAAACTCTAGACTTCTTAGCTTTCAGGCTGGTTCTCCAACTACTATATAACCCTGCTTCTCAGTCTAATCTGATAAGCATGTATTACGTTTTATCTTTCTCAAGGCACTGCCGCAAGCTCAGAGGATATAAACATGAAGTAAAAAAAAAAAATAGACTCTGTCTTTAGGGAGTTTCCATTCTATTGCAGGAAGATAAATACGAATGTTTTTTTTTTTTTTTCCAGGGTGGGGAGAAAGCAAATAGGGTGATCAGGAAAGACTTTCCTTAGGAAATGAGACTTAAAGTGAACCAAATAAAGTAATCTGGGTGAAGTTTTCTTAAGGTGACAAAATATAAATATAATTACAACCAGATTCAACTCAATTCCATAAAAGCTTATTCAAGGTCTAGTATGTACCAAGCATTGAACTAAATGCTGAATTTAATAGATGGTATCTATGAAGAGAGAGACGATTGACAGAGTAGAAAATAGACATAGATACTCCAGAAAACAATTTGGAATTATGCTAAAAAAATAACCTTACCCTATTACTCTGAGATCTGAATTTAAGCATATACCCCAGAGATGTCAAAGAGAAACAGAAAAGTCCCACTTATAGCAAATTTTCATGGTAGCACATTTTGTGGTAGCAAATAATGAGAAACAAATTAGGTACCCATTGACTGGGGAATAGATATTAAAATGTGGCATTTTAATGTAATGGATGATTACTAAACTATAAGAAATGAATATAAGAATTCAGAGAAGCATTGGTAGACATATATATGAACTTTTACTGAGTAAATTAGGCAGAACCAGATAAATGTGGACTATAGCAGTATGAAGAGAAAGAAAAAAATAGAACAAAACTGAATACCATGCAATTATAATAACTGAGGTTTGACAAATACAAGAGCTAAGAAATTGTTCCTTTCATTTTAATTACATGGGTGGGAATTATGGATTTTTAATCTTGCACATACTGCCAGATGTAGGTAATATATTGGGTAGTTTTGCTGAACAGCTTTTGTTCTGTCTTTTTGAGCCTTTGTTAGAAAGGGATATATCAATGGATAGGGGAGGAGAGTAAAATATATTTAGGAATGAAATGTAATGTTAAAAATGAAACAAACAAAAGGTATCAATTTAAAAAAAAAAAGAAGAAAATGGCCTAGACATTCTAATAAAAGAAGTCGAAAGGAGCGCATTTTAGATATGGAAAACAAACTGAACAAAATTATGCACGCAAGAATCAGAATAATATACCAAAAAGATTATACATACTACATGTACAAAAATATTTATAGCAGCTCTTTTTGTGGTGACCAAGAACTGAAAATCGAGGAGATGTCCATAAATTGGGGAACGGCTAAACAAGTTGTGGTATATGACTGTAATGGAATACATTATAATATGTTATAAGAAATGATGTACAGGCAGTCTTCAGAGAAACCTGGAAAGATTTATTACATGAACTGATACTGAGGAAAGGGAGCTGAATGAGGAAAATGTTGTACACATTGTAGAGGAATTGATTTTGATTGACTTAGCAATGCAAGGACGTAATAACGATTCTGAAGGACACATGACGGAAAATGCCAGACTAATCCAGAAGAAGCAATATGGAGTCAAAATGCAGAATGACACAGACAAATTTCTTTTTTGTTTGGTTTTGTTTTTTTTTTCTTTCTAATGGTTTTTCCCATTCATTGTAATTATTCTATGCAAAATGACTGATGTGAAAATGTATTAATAGAAATGTATGTGTAGAGATCATATCAGATTGCAAGATGTCTTGGGGAGAGAGTTGGGGAGTAAGTGGTAGAAAATTTAAGACTTATGGAAGTGAATATTGAAAACTAAAAATAAATAATTTAATTTAAATATAAAGTGTATTTTTTTTAAAAAAGGATTAAAATGATAACATCAAGAAATAAAAAAAACAATAGGCTATTTTCTGGGGAATGCATATAATGCAAAGGGAAGTAAGGGATACTAATTCTGGAAAAGTAAGTTAGTGAAAAACCATGGGAAATTTTAAGTTCCAAGGCAAAAGTGCTTTGTGATCTGTAAAGAGTTATGAAAATGTAAAATTATTATCTTTCCATGTAAAATAATTCTTATTACAAATAATTTGAATGGATTTACAGAAAATGAACCAGAATCTCTACTTGTGTGCAGGCAGTTGTTAAAGTTGCCAGAGGGCCAGACCTGGATTCAGGAAGATCTGACTTCAAATCTAGCTTCAGGACCTTATTAGCTGTGTGATCTTTAAGTCATTAAATCACTTAATCTCTAATGGCGTAAGCTGCCTCATCTGTGGGGAAAGAAAAGCTAATGATAACAACTCTCAAAGACACTGTGAATAATGCATAATATTTGTATTGTACTTTCAAACGTTAAACACTATATGAGGGAGGTGGAGCCAAGATGGCAGCACAGGAGTAGCAACATATCGCATATCTCACATAGCCACCCCAAAATACCCATAAAATATGACTCTAAATTAATCCTAGAACTCCAAAATGCACACAAATATACTTTCCACTAAAGTCAGCTTGGCTATGAGGAACCACATCAGCACTGCGAACCAAAACGAGCTTGGCCTGAAGCCCTGGCTGAGCACCGGGGGTGGCTGGACAGGAGGAGCCAAGGAGCCTCGGATTAGCTGAAGCTGCAAACAGCGTTCAGTACTACATCAGTGGAACTTGTGAAATCGGGAGAAAAGTGGTCCGGCCAAAAGGCCTTGAGGGCTGTAAAGCAAAAGGCAGAGGTTTTGCACCCGCCTCCGCATTGCTGCTTCCGTGCCTGTGGCCTGCAGATAGCAGGGGGCATAAGGGATCATTCAGAGGCCGAGTGCTTTCCCCTTGAGCCGCCTGGATCCGGATCGTGGTCTTAGGTCTCAGTCCTGGAGTCTTCATTATCCAGTGAACTGGAAGTAAGTAGGAAAGGGACCCAGCACCTTCCTTAGAGCTACGGCAGCTGGGAGTACCCCAGTGATGTGGGACAGAGCTTTCCCTTCTGGAAGCAGAGCCCCACGGAGATTTAAAAAAAATCACAGACTGACCAACCATGAATAAGAATAAGGATAAGAAGCAAAGTAAGAACAGCAACCAAACCCTAGATTCCTTCTTTGCAGAAAAGAAAGATCATGGCAAAGAGAGGGAGGAGGAGAGTTCAGCCAGAGCTCCCCCACCAGGGGCCT
>JAQQSV010001019.1:30419-60937 GCA_028646515.1 Pseudochirops corinnae
TTTTGGGCCTCTTTTGTCATTTGAGTTAATCTATTTTTTAGGTTGTTGATTTCTTCTGTCATACTGCTGACTCTCTTTTCATGATTTTCTTGTAACATTCTTATTTCTCTTCTCAATTTTTCTTCCACTTCTCTTATTTGGTTTTCAAAGTCCTTCTTCAGTTCATCTCTAGCTTTAAGGCATTTTTCATGTTTATTGGAGGCCCCTGGTGGGGGAGCTCTGGCTGAACTCTCCTCCTCCCTCTCTTTGCCATGATCTTTCTTTTCTGCAAAGAAGGAATCTAGGGTTTGGTTGCTGTTCTTACTTTGCTTCTTATCCTTATTCTTATTCATGGTTGGTCAGTCTGTGATTTTTTTTAAATCTCCGTGGGGCTCTGCTTCCAGAAGGGAAAGCTCTGTCCCACATCACTGGGGTACTCCCAGCTGCCGTAGCTCTAAGGAAGGTGCTGGGTCCCTTTCCTACTTACTTCCAGTTCACTGGATAATGAAGACTCCAGGACTGAGACCTAAGACCACGATCCGGATCCAGGCGGCTCAAGGGGAAAGCACTCGGCCTCTGAATGATCCCTTATGCCCCCTGCTATCTGCAGGCCACAGGCACGGAAGCAGCAATGCGGAGGCGGGTGCAAAACCTCTGCCTTTTGCTTTACAGCCCTCAAGGCCTTTTGGCCGGACCACTTTTCTCCCGATTTCACAAGTTCCACTGATGTAGTACTGAACGCTGTTTGCAGCTTCAGCTAATCCGAGGCTCCTTGGCTCCTCCTGTCCAGCCACCCCCGGTGCTCAGCCAGGGCTTCAGGCCAAGCTCGTTTTGGTTCGCAGTGCTGATGTGGTTCCTCATAGCCAAGCTGACTTTAGTGGAAAGTATATTTGTGTGCATTTTGGAGTTCTAGGATTAATTTAGAGTCATATTTTATGGGTATTTTGGGGTGGCTATGTGAGATATGCGATATGTTGCTACTCCTGTGCTGCCATCTTGGCTCCACCTCCCTCATATAGTGTTTAACGTTTGAAAGTACAATACAAATATTATGCATTATTCACAGTGTCTTTGAGAGTTGTTATCATTAGCTTTTCTTTCCCCACAGATGAGGCAGCTTACGCCATTAGAGATTAAGTGATTTAATGACTTAAAGATCACACAGCTAATAAGGTCCTGAAGCTAGATTTGAAGTCAGATCTTCCTGAATCCAGGTCTGGCCCTCTGGCAACTTTAACAACTGCCTGCACACAAGTAGAGATTCTGGTTCATTTTCTGTAAATCCATTCAAATTATTTGTAATAAGAATTATTTTACATGGAAAGATAATAATTTTACATTTTCATAACTCTTTACAGATCACAAAGCACTTTTGCCTTGGAACTTAAAATTTCCCATGGTTTTTCACTAACTTACTTTTCCAGAATTAGTATCCCTTACTTCCCTTTGCATTATATGCATTCCCCAGAAAATAGCCTATTGTTTTTTTTATTTCTTGATGTTATCATTTTAATCCTTTTTTAAAAAAAATACACTTTATATTTAAATTAAATTATTTATTTTTAGTTTTCAATATTCACTTCCATAAGTCTTAAATTTTCTACCACTTACTCCCCAACTCTCTCCCCAAGACATCTTGCAATCTGATATGATCTCTACACATACATTTCTATTAATACATTTTCACATCAGTCATTTTGCATAGAATAATTACAATGAATGGGAAAAACCATTAGAAAGAAAAAAAAAACAAAACCAAACAAAAAAGAAATTTGTCTGTGTCATTCTGCATTTTGACTCCATATTGCTTCTTCTGGATTAGTCTGGCATTTTCCGTCATGTGTCCTTCAGAATCGTTATTACGTCCTTGCATTGCTAAGTCAATCAAAATCAATTCCTCTACAATGTGTACAACATTTTCCTCATTCAGCTCCCTTTCCTCAGTATCAGTTCATGTAATAAATCTTTCCAGGTTTCTCTGAAGACTGCCTGTACATCATTTCTTATAACATATTATAATGTATTCCATTACAGTCATATACCACAACTTGTTTAGCCGTTCCCCAATTTATGGACATCTCCTCGATTTTCAGTTCTTGGTCACCACAAAAAGAGCTGCTATAAATATTTTTGTACATGTAGTATGTATAATCTTTTTGGTATATTATTCTGATTCTTGCGTGCATAATTTTGTTCAGTTTGTTTTCCATATCTAAAATGCGCTCCTTTCGACTTCTTTTATTAGAATGTCTAGGCCATTTTCTTCTTTTTTTTTTTAAATTGATACCTTTTGTTTGTTTCATTTTTAACATTACATTTCATTCCTAAATATATTTTACTCTCCTCCCCTATCCATTGATATATCCCTTTCTAACAAAGGCTCAAAAAGACAGAACAAAAGCTGTTCAGCAAAACTACCCAATATATTACCTACATCTGGCAGTATGTGCAAGATTAAAAATCCATAATTCCCACCCATGTAATTAAAATGAAAGGAACAATTTCTTAGCTCTTGTATTTGTCAAACCTCAGTTATTATAATTGCATGGTATTCAGTTTTGTTCTATTTTTTTCTTTCTCTTCATACTGCTATAGTCCACATTTATCTGGTTCTGCCTAATTTACTCAGTAAAAGTTCATATATATGTCTACCAATGCTTCTCTGAATTCTTATATTCATTTCTTATAGTTTAGTAATCATCCATTACATTAAAATGCCACATTTTAATATCTATTCCCCAGTCAATGGGTACCTAATTTGTTTCTCATTATTTGCTACCACAAAATGTGCTACCATGAAAATTTGCTATAAGTGGGACTTTTCTGTTTCTCTTTGACATCTCTGGGGTATATGCTTAAATTCAGATCTCAGAGTAATAGGGTAAGGTTATTTTTTTAGCATAATTCCAAATTGTTTTCTGGAGTATCTATGTCTATTTTCTACTCTGTCAATCGTCTCTCTCTTCATAGATACCATCTATTAAATTCAGCATTTAGTTCAATGCTTGGTACATACTAGACCTTGAATAAGCTTTTATGGAATTGAGTTGAATCTGGTTGTAATTATATTTATATTTTGTCACCTTAAGAAAACTTCACCCAGATTACTTTATTTGGTTCACTTTAAGTCTCATTTCCTAAGGAAAGTCTTTCCTGATCACCCTATTTGCTTTCTCCCCACCCTGGAAAAAAAAAAAAAAACATTCGTATTTATCTTCCTGCAATAGAATGGAAACTCCCTAAAGACAGAGTCTATTTTTTTTTTTTACTTCATGTTTATATCCTCTGAGCTTGCGGCAGTGCCTTGAGAAAGATAAAACGTAATACATGCTTATCAGATTAGACTGAGAAGCAGGGTTATATAGTAGTTGGAGAACCAGCCTGAAAGCTAAGAAGTCTAGAGTTTAAGCCTGATAAATACTGGCTAGGTGGTACTAGTGTGTCAATTAACCACTCAGTGCTATCTAGGCAAGTCTCTAAAACTATAAGCTTCTAAAAAGGTGAAGAGTTACACTAGAATAGGGAATTTCTTCAACTGGGATTCCTAATAGCAATGAAATCAGAGTTCCAGATATATCTCTACTACTTTGGGATTAGATTGATTTGGATTGTTCCTGATTAACATGTCAAACATTGAGGAAAAGAAATGAAGACCAAAAAAAGTCCCTATTTCTTATTTTGGGGACCATAAATGACAGTCATACATACCCTGATTTTCAGCAAATCTGCAAAGTTGCCCTGAAATAATGGCCTGTGTTATGAAAAATAGATATGCAAACATCAAACATTTATTGATCATTTCTGTCCATTTATCAGTAGGAAAATGTTGGCCATGCTATTATTAAAAGCTAATTTGTTTAGAAGTATGCTAAAGATTTGAATATTAATTTTTGGTTCATTAGATTAGCAAAGTGGGGATTTTGCATACAGAGATATGTTTTTTTAGCAAAACAAGGCAAATACTGATCTCTTTAGAAAATAATATATTCATCATCTTTTCAATGGAAACACTTTCAAAAAGTATGCAGTATAAATGCTTGAAAAGTAGTGTTTAGTTTCAAAGCAGCCCTAAGAAATTAAACATCCATTAGTATTATGGGAAAAGCACTATATTGGGATCTGGAAGACTGTGATTTGATTGATGGCTTTGCTGCCTGTATAGGCAAGGACAATTCTAGGATAAGTTTAAACCTCTCTCTGGTTTGGTTTTCTTGTCTTGAAAATGATGTAACTAGACTAAATGAGTCTTAATGTCTCTGTATGATCTAAAATTTAGACAATTGTTTATATCATAGGGTTTAGACTCCAAATCCTACAATTTATCCCAATGTGTGTGTATGTACTTAATAAATATACCTAGTCATGTAATATAGAATAGATGTTCTAATTCTAACAAAACCGCAAATGAAACTGAAATAAGAACAGAAATTTCAGCTCATTTTACCATAAGATGAAATTCCCAACAAGGATTAGAACAAAAGATCTTCAAAAGCTTTTGATTTCACTTCTAGAAATCATAGGTGACAAAAGAATAATCACACTTTACCAGAATAAGCCCATTTAAATGTTTTGATCACCACATCAAATTAATCATGTCCAAAGCATGGCCAACTCAGTTGGTTTTACAGCTCTGAAGGGAAATAATACTCAAAACAAACACTATTTCTAGTATAGAGCCACTAGGCCCTTTTTATCAGTTTAATTCACTCAATCAATATTTATTATTTTGGTACTGTGGGTAAGGTCATCTAGGCTTTGTTTAAAGACATTCATCAGGAGCAGACTGATTAATTCCTGAAGTAGTTCATTCAATTTTTGTATAACTTTAAAGGTTAAGTACATAGTAGGTTGGTTCCTTCCTCTCCCACTCCCCATTATCTCAAGAGGTATGCTATACAATTGATCCAGTTCTAATCCCACCTATTTAAATAAACTCTTGATGCATATATAATAAGAAGAAGGAATAGTTCAGTAAATGAGCAGATATGAACACTGACTATCACCACTTCCTAAATAAATCACACTGATATAGCCTAGGGAAAAGAACAAAAGAGCTGAATTTTCTCTTAGACAGCAAACTCTTATAATCCTTGTCAAGGTCTGCAAAGATTATCAAGGCTTCAAAGGGCAATATTAGGATATAATATAAATATGGTATGAAATCTTATGAAAAAGAAGTAAAAGTATGATCAATCTTAACTGATAACAGAATAAAGAAAAAGAGGAAGGAATTTGATTGAAATATTAGGCAAACTGCAGGCACGTTGTTCAGAATTTTATGGAATTCCCTTGGGTATTTGCTGGGGTACGTACACTGTGTTCATCTTTATGATGGTCATATCACATTATCAGTTATAAAAGGCATATAGTACTTTTTTTTTCTCTTGAATTTATTTTCTAGAATGGGAAGCAAGTAGTTTCTTTAAAAGAAACAATATAATAACATTTAAGCATTTAATGGTGTGATATAGACTAAATATCTATATAGGTATATGGAAGAATCATAAAACATAAGATTCATAGAATCTAAAGAGACTTTAAAGAATAATAATGTCAATCTCTAACTGAGTAAGAAATCCTTATGCATCATACATGAAAGATGGTAATCCAATTTACCAAAAGGCTTACAGTGTGGGAGACTCACTAACTCCCAAAGAAGCCCTCTTTGGAATAGCTCTTATTGTCAGGAAAGATTTCCTCATAGAAAATTTGAATCTAACTCCACAGCTTCTATATGCTGCTCTTAGTTGTATCCTGTGAGGCCAAACAAAAAAAGAAATAATTTGTCTTCCATATGGCAACCCTTAGAGATAGATACCATTTTCTTCCAATTCTTTTTTCTAGCTTAAACATCTGAAGTTCCCTTACCTAATACCCCTTTGGCATAATGTTAGTACATCATGTAAAAAGAGTACTGGACTTGAAGTCAGGAAAGACCAGATTTCTAATACTGCCTCATGGTATACATTCACTCTATATAACAGAAAACTAAAAATCTCACTGAACCTATATCTTCCTTTATTTCTAAAAGTAGATAATTATAGAATTCATCCTCATAAAGTTGGGATATGCAAACTAGCTGTACTGTTACTTTTAAGTCATTTATTCTGTCCTGAAGAATGACTCCATTTGGGGCTTTCTTGGCAAAGACATTAAAGTGGTTTATCATGTCCTCCCTCAACTCATTTCACAGATGAGGAAAATGATGCAAACAAGGCTAAGTGATTTGCCCAAAGTCACACACCTAGTAAGTACCTGAGGTAGGATTTGAATTCAGGTCTTCTTCACTCCAGGCCCAATATTCCAAGGCTAAATGATTTGCCCAAAGTCACACAGCTACTAAGTACCCGAGGTAGGATTTGAATTCAGGTCTTCTTCACTCCAGGCCCAATATTCTCTATACTGCACCACTTAGCAACTCAGATAATATATGTTAACTACAAAAGTAAATGTCATTTGGCTTCATGATGATGATGATCATCATCATCATCATCATGTGTTCTCACACTCTTCCTCTTATAGATATTCTCCATTTTACCAATGTCATTCATATCTAAACATCTTTAAAGGGACAGGTAGGGAAGCAAGCGCATAGAGGACTGTCCCTGGAGTTATAAAGACCTGATTCCACATCTGACCTCAGACACTTAGTACCAGTGGGACTTAGGTCAGGTCTCTTAACCCCAAGTACCTCCAAAATGCAATAATGATAAAAAATTTTTAAATACTCACAGATTTGAATGCAACAGAAGAGGAGATTATTTAACTAAGGCAAAGCAGATCAGACTGCTGACTTCATTAATTTGGGACAACAGTCCTGTCTTATTGTTCCTTAGAGGGATATTAGTATTTTAATCTTGAAAGGGTATGGACTAGGGAGGGGTAGAGGTACTACAATGTGAGATTTTGAATTATATAGCTCAATAACTTGTAGTCCACTAAATCTCTATTTCTTTTCCAAATGAATCATAGTCTAATCTTACTCTTATCTTAATAGTTTACCTTGCATACCTTTATTAAATCCCAGCTGTTTTCTTTTATTACCTGTTTTCACAAATTATCTCTTCATCAAGTCAAATTCCATTTACTTTATAAATGAGGAAATCAAGGCATAGAAAAGTTAAATCACCTTACTTAGGATCATACAGCTAATAAGTGTCTGAGGTCTTTTGACAATCTAAGTCTTCCTGCACCCAAGTCCAATGGCATGTCTACTATATTCTCTCTATTGGAGTCCCTCTATTCCTTCTCCAGCTTGATTCTGAGTGAAGTATAAGAAAGATTTTTCAGCACTTAAAGTGTTGCAAAGAGAAAGGAGGATGGACTTATGTATTGAATCCAGAAGGAAGAAGCAATAGCATTGATGTAAAATTACATTAAGCCTAATAGAAATGATGTCAAAGGGAAAAAAAAAAAATTCCTAGTAATGGGGTTGTCCCAAAGTGAGATCGTATGTTTCAGGTAACGGACTTCACTTCACCTGGGATCTTCAAGAAGAAGTGATGAAATTTTAGGTTAGATGTTATCACATGGATGGATTTATTTTGAACAAGAGTTGAACTGGAGAGTCTTTGAAGTTTCTTCCAAATATAGAATTCCGTAATTTGGAGTGATATTGTTTTCTTTTTTCTGTTGTGAGCTCTTCTCCCTTTTCAAGATCTATTCATGTCCTCCTATATGTCCCTCTCCATTAAATCTTCATCCATGCTCACAATTTTAAAATGCTTCAAATTGCCTTCATGATAATTTCTTCTTCAGCTCAAGTTCTTCTCTTGATATTTTCCCCAAATAACCTTCTACCCCCACATCTAAAATCCAGATGGAAAGATTGCCCTACTTATCATAGCAGAAGTGGATGGTTGACGTGGGATATAGGATGGTCCAAGATGGCTAAGAATTCTTATCTACTTGGGGTTTTTTCTTTCTTTCTAGTCTAAATCAGTGATTAGATCTCACAAGTGGAAATAAACCACTTTTTTTTTCTTCCAGAATTTATTTATGTATTTTTAGTTTTAAACACTAATTTTCTGCAAGATTTTGAGTTAAAAATTTTCCCCCTATCTCTCCCCTACTCCCACCCCAAGATGGCAAGCATACTGAATGCCTCTTCCCCCAGTCTGGCCTTTTATATCACTCCATACCCCCTTACCCCTTACTTTCTTGTAGGGCAAGATGGATTTCTATACTCCATTGCCTATATATCTCATTTCCCAGTTACATTAAACCACTTTATTTGAAGTAAATACATGCAGATATTATGATGACTGATTTAATAGTTAAGTTCCAAAATTCTTAACGTGCTCCAGAAGTTTAGCCCTGCAAAAAGAAATCACAATGTTGTAAAACTCTGGAACTTCTCTTCCAACTTACACTAGCACAAGCAGAGCAAGCCTGCTCCTGCTCCATATTCCATCTAAGGTTCTTCTAATCCTAGTCTCAATTCCCAATCTAGCACATGCCTTTCAATAATATTAACAGAGATTATTGCCCCAGTATCATGTGAAAATGGCAATATATCTCTATTATCACATAATCAATATTAACTGAGAAGTTATAGCAACAAGAGATGTAGAAATGTTACCACCTCAAGTTGGCATCATATCCTTCCATCCAAACCCTTAGACCCTGGGAAGGTGTGCTTACATCTAAAGCAAATGATGTAAACATTCCTTCCATTGTGGGGCTTATTTTCATGTGTAACCTATCCAATGGATCTATCTCTCTCTTGTCTATAGACATAACCTGTCAGGCGATTATAGTATTGGGATGGGTGATTCAGGTTAAAATTCAGCACTTTCATGACTCCTCATTCAGTTTGCTGAAGCTCTTGAGTTCTTACATATCCAGGTCTTTTCCACCTAAGATCTAGAAAAGAATAAACATAACAAGGACAGAAGAAATCATACGACCATGCATTCATAGCACATTTGACAGCACAGATGAGGAGACAAGAGCTTAACATCTTGGTGATCATTTGGTAGCTTGCAGTAAATTCTCCACTTGATCATCACTAGGAGAGAACAATGGGGCTTTTTCTTCACTTGTGTATGCAAAATCAGTTTTTGCTCAGAAGCTCACTGAAAGACTTTTTTTTTTCATAAAGCAAACAGACCAGAGATAATAGCAGACTATATGTGTAGTCTGAATTGGAGGCAGGTCTTCTTCTTTCCATATCTTCATACACTTCCAGAATTAGCCATCACCAAACACCTCCATGTGAATTGGAAGTATGCAGAGCTACTTGTATTATCATCTTAGGACTAGACCACCACTGGCAACTAACACAATTACAAGAAAGAACCTAAACTGAGAAAATTTTAAAACAAAACAAAACAATATTTGGTTTTAGAGCATTAGAACCATAGAAGGGTACAGAATATATTGTTTTTCATTTTTGTATCTCTAGGGCTTAGCATAGGGCCTGGTATAAACAAGATGCTTAGATGTTGATTAAAACTCTTTTCTCAAAACATAATGTAAATGAATGTGTCCAATATAAAATATACTTGGGAGGTTTAAAGACAAGAAAGCCCAAATTAACTACAGAAAACTCATTTTGATCCTACCATGTACTAAGTCCTATCCCCCAAAATAATGTTTTATAAATAATGATTTTTTTTTAAATATGCATCTTATTTGCCTCAATAGAATATAACCTCCCCCACTGGTACTTAGAACATTAACTTGAATAGAGTGACAATTTGGTAAATTCTTAATGAATAAATAACTAAATTATTGGAAAATATAACACTATTTTATTTCATGGTAATCATATTCTGAGGCTTGACCTCAATGTAGTTTTAAGATAAAACATTTATATCAAGTCAAGAGTGAAACTCTGAGATCCAGAGATGAGAGCAAACCCAAAGGAAAATTTTATTGTGATATGTTGTCTAGAGTCATTGGGTTTTAAATTACTCTTCATTTCTAAAGCTCATCTTCTTAGTATAGGTGAGCTGGCCATGAGACACACACAAAAAATGAAAATACAAATCCAGACTAGTTTATGTATGTATGTATGTATGTATACATATATGTGTATGTATACATACAAACATATGTGTGTATATTAAAGCATATGTGGATACATATACATATAAGTGCACACATACACACATGAATGTATGGACATGTTTTATGGCCATGTATACATGTATACACATGTGTGTAGCTATGTAAAGAATCATTTGTTGTACAGAAGCAAGATTTCTTTAAAAAAAAATGTCAGCTTCCTTGCAGTTGAAACATGATTCAATTTTGAGAAGTTGCAGGCACTTTTCTGGAAGTCACTTACCCTGAACTTAACCTTTGATTTTCAGTTTCCTTATTTGTAAAATTAAGGGTTTTGTAATGTTCTGTTTCTATGATGATCAAGTTAGAGTCATATATAAGCTATATTTTCTCCAAATCAAATACTTAAGTCTCTTTATGTATTTTATTGCCCATTATAAATTCACATTAATTGCTGATCTTAGATCACATGAATTTTGAAATATAATTATTTTAATGTGTCTTTAATTCATATTCCAAGGCTTGTACTCCTATTATTTTGGTTGGTTAATTTGTGTAAGAAAGCTTCATGCCTTTCAGGCTTGTTAATCAGTAAAATTCATGGAATTAAAAAGCTGGAAAATACCTCAGAGATCATTTGCTCCATTCCTATCATTTTAAAGAAGGGAAATATGAAAACTATAGAGGAGTGATGTTGAAGATTAAATCAGTAGTAAGAATCAAAAGATTCAAATACGTTTATTATAATTCCAAAATCCGTTCTGTCTCATTTACATACGCATATTGAATAAACTAAAAATTAAAGAATGTAATGTTTTGGGGGCATATAGGGTATATATGTGGTATATACTGTATATATTAATCTTCCAAGATAGTTGATAAGCCCCAATTTTTTTATTTCTTTTTTGTTTTTGTTTTATTATAAACTTAATTATTAAAACTTAAGACAATAACAAAGAAAAAATAATATTATAAACTTAAATATTAAAAGAGATACAAAATAAGAAAATTAAAATGTCTAGTTTACAGCACAACATAAGAGAAGATTCAAAATGTTTAGCAATAAATTTCCATTTCAAGAAAGTCAATGTAATAAATACCATGGATTGTGTTAAGCTGTCAATTTTTTCTTTGCTTCCTTGTAAATTTTCTTTTGTTTTCTGCTGAGCACTTTGCTCTTCTACACTGTTGTTTTTTGTCTTTGTCCTTCATTTTTGAAGAAGACCATGGCATCAGGAAAATGATGACATGACTTGCAGCTGCCTTTGATTTGAGTGACGGAGGGTTGTGCAAGGTCACCAACCTCACTTTCTCCTCCAGAGCCATTTGGATCCAATGACCTTGATCCAATTTATTACTCAATAGAAATAACCTTTAAGCCCTACCCATCTGACAAAACATTGTTTCTTTATTGAACTTTCTACATTGGTGGGAAATCTAATTGTGTGACTGTGGTATAATGGAGGTACTTCTCCAGAGTAATTTACAAAAGATCACTGTATTCAGGACCTTACTATTAGTGTAGAGCCAATCAAATAGTTTCAAATACCCACTAAAACATCTACTGTGCTGTTGTAAACTGTTAATTTTCTTGAACAGACAAAGGCAAAGTTTTGACCACTTAGTACCTCCAAGGATGTTACCCCTGTGCAAAAGTTCTTAAGTGATATTCAATTAATTCCATTGCAAAATATTGTTCACTATTCAAGGACTCCAGATCACTCTCAATCAGTGTCTTAGACATTTCTCCTCATGATGTATGGATTTATTTCTCACAGTGGCTTCATTTCTGTTTGTTTTTCTATTATCTTCTTGCTAATCACTGATGTAGTAGGGAGTGTAAAGAAGGGTCAACCTGAAGAGAAATTTTCTTTATCCAAATGCCTTCTCCTTGTCTGTCCCTCTGAAATTTTCAGTTCATTTTTCTAGTATTTGAGAAATACATCCCATTCTTTGTTAGTTTCTAAGCTTTTGGCATTATATGTAACGTCTCTTTTTCTAGTCAGATCTCAGTTCTACTTTAAACATTCCAATTAGAGGTTAAACTAGACTGCTCTCTTCCCTTTACTTAATCTTCTAGTTATAAAGAGGAAAAAAAAAGCAGAAGGCCAATTCAAGTTTTAAAAACAGTTCTTCCTTATTATTGAGCTTCCAATTCTTTTTAATAAAAGGATGTTTAAGTAAGAAGATATTTTTAAAATTACTTAAAAATGATAAATTATGGATTTCTTTTGAAACATTTTGATAAAAATGTTCTAGGTCCCAACTACTCTGTGGGTGTTCTGTTGAACCAAAAGAGCTCTTCCTTTTGAGAATTAGAACTTTAAAAAAGTAATGGTCAAAGAAAGTGAACAATTATTTATTTAACAATTATAATGTGCTAGTCAGGAACTGTGCTAGACAATGAGAATACAAATATAAGCAAAAAGAAAAATAATCCATGCTTTCAAGGAGCTTGTACCCTATATGGGGAACGATATATAAAATAGCTCTGAAATATTGGAGGAGGTAATGAAGTGAGGAGGCAGATAGAGAAAGTCCAGGGATGAAGTTAGGAGTTCCAAGAGAGGAAGGAAAATAAGTTTGACATGACTGGGCTGGGCATCTTCCTTAAAATGGAAGTTTTTGAAGGAAGAAGCCATTTAGAAAGAAAGGCTGCAGGAACAGAATGTAGATTCAATAGAAGAAGTACATATTAATTTCAGGGGGGAAAGATGTTTCTGTTATTTGGTAGAGAAAGCCCATAGAGTCAGAAAAAAAAATGTAGAGCTGAATGAGGCAGAAAACAACCAAGCAAACATAGACACTATAAATAAAAAAAGTAGGGACTATTTTTACATGTCAATTCATTTAATCAATGTCTTATCTGCTCAGCCAAACAAAAAACAACAACAAACAAGGACATGAGAGATTTAAACCGTAAAGGAGCTTCAGCATTCTTCTAGGTGAGAGGGTCCTAAACCTGAGGTCCACAGACCCCAATAGACTTCAGAGGGAGATGTAAACTTTGAGAGGGAAAACCAAAACATCATTATTTTTCTAAACTGTGGCTGAAATTAAGTACTATATTTCCTTCTATTATTTTAATATTATTATGAGAAATAATATATAGACTTCATTAGATTAGAAAGGGGTCCGGGGTAGAGAAGAGATAAAGAGTACCTCATTTATTCAATCTCTTTGTTTTAAATATTTAAGAAATTGAACCACTGAGACATTCTGTGACTTGACTAAACTTATAGAGAACGATCTTGAAAATCAACTGAAACAAACATTTTTTTTTTAACTGAAAAATCACCAAAACCAGGATTTGGATCAAGATTTCCTAATTCCTGATGCAATATAATTTTCACTGTCACTACATATATAACAATGAACTTTTTGGATCATTTTGTGTATGGAAAGAAAGGGATGGAATCTTTGTTCAGGAAAACATACTAAAAACATTTTGGAGATGGCAAAACAGAAAGGTAGAACTGGTAATTTAGTGGTTAATAAATCCAAAAATATTTCTAATGGGTATAGCATTAAAATAATATAATTGATAATTTATGTAAATCACCAAACCCACCTCTTTAATTTTAACCAAAAAGGAAACTGGGGTAGCCTGTCCGTGAATACTTCTTAGATCATCTATTATAGGTTTTTGTTCACGACTTTAAATGGTAATCAACCAAAGGAACCATGTAAGATATGATTAATGTCCAATGTGGAAAAATCCCTAGACTTGGAATTGATATCCCTGGGTCCAAGGCACAGCTCTACCCCATTCATAATGATACATGTATAACCTACCTCATAGGGTTGTTGTGCAGAAAGGACTTTTTTATTTACTTAAACATCACCATGTTAGCAGGTTCTGATAATATTGCTATTATAACTCAGAAATTATGATCTGAAATCAGTCCATTTTGTTGATTATGTTGTTGCTGCTGCTTTTTACTATCCACAGTTGGGAAGGGGAGGCAGGAGAGGGGTAAGGAGAAAGAGCAGTTTATGAAAACACAAGAAAAATAATGAGGAGCAAAAGGAATTAGGGTCTTGGCTAAAACCCAAGCTAAATAACCCATCCTGGAATAATCGAGGGCTGAGTGTGGTAAGCTGTTTTTGAGAGAGGTCTTTGTCACTGCTCAATAGCCCAGTGGCTCCAGTGCTTCAGCCAAGAACAGACTGTTTAGAAAAAAGCTTATGTTCCGTGATTTATTGAATTACATTCAAAATATACCATTTGAATTGTGGTTGCAGCTTTCAGTGGGTGAGAGCTTAGCACAAGGGAAATAAATAAAGTGTGCTAAGAATATTTCCAGAAGGAACATAATGGCACGCAGCCTTGAAAGATCTTTTCTCTAAACCCACAAATACCTTGGAGCTCTTCTGTTGAAAAGAAGGAGAAAAAAAAAGTCTTCGTTTTGAGAAGTAGTCTGTTCTTTCAAACAGATATAAAAGCAGTAACTGTCAGCTAACATTTAAGCAACCTATGAATGTATAAATTAAGGGCTGTGATCTATTCTCCTGTTTACCTTGTCTTTTTTTTCCCCAAAGAGCATCTTGGTTTATCTTTTTCTCTGACTTCCTAGTTTGCCACTTGCAGGTCAGAATGACAAAAAGCTAGTTGTTAAAATGGGGTCTTGTCCCTCTGTTTTACAAGGATATCTTATAAATTCTTTCCCAGCATAATTATACTGAGTTTAATGTGCAAAAAAGACAAAGGGCTGTCACAAGATGGTACTAACAGGATGCCTGAAGAAATCTATGTCTTCATAATGATTCCTAATTCAGATGTATAATTTACCTGTTCCTCTGACCACCTAAGGCTGTTTTTGCATCCTTTTTGTGAGAAATTATTTATGTCAAGAATTCATTATAGAAAGAATAAATCCCACTATTTCATAATGAATATGTTTTCTTTCTAGATTAAAAAAAAGCCTTTTCTAGTTTAATATAAGCTGATCAAGATTTACATGTGACATAAATCTCTACTTCAGATGCCTATTTTTTTCCCCCAGGGGTGAAAAAAACAATCTTGGACAAATTACTTAAGGTACACACACGGTCAGACTTCTCAGGTTTCCTTTCCAATTAGAATTAAGAATAGATGTATTAGATTGTTTGCATAAACTTCCAATCATTATGTTTTAGTGAAACTGTAGCCAATATTTAAACATACTTTTCAAGTTTGCAAAGTATTTTAAATATATTATGTTATCTGATCCTTGTAACAAACCTGTAAGGTAAGGGAACAGGAATGGGAGGCAATATGGTATAATGGCTAGGGTATTGACTTTGTAGTAAATACTTGAATTTAAATAATATATGTGTAACTTACTGGCTTTAAAAGTCAAGGAAAAGTCACTTATTTGAACTGAGACTCAGTTTTATCTCCTATAAAATGGGGGCAATAATATTTTGAATACCTGCCCCATAAAGTTATAAGTATGAAATGAAATAGTTTCTATAAAGCCCTTGGAGAATTATTAAGTCCTATATGCCAATTATTCTAAGGACTATTCTAATAATTACTACCCTTGTTTTTTAAATGAAGATAATAAGGCTGAGAGGTTAAATGGCTTTCCCATAACATGTTATCACGAGTTTCCTGGTAAATGTTTAACAATGGGCTCTCCAAACACATACAAGAAACTTTTATGTGAATTAATATTTTCTCCATTTCATTCTTAAATCAATACAACAGTAAGTGAAGCCTCAGTTTGCAGCATTTGCCAGGTTCCTAGGTATAAATGCTCACATTGAAAATTTAACAATCAAAAACCATAACCCCACAATATGCTGTTTTCAAGAAAACCATTTGAATCATATCTATCTATCTATCTATCTATCTATCTATCTATCTATCTACCTATCTATCTATGTGAGTGAGAGAGAAAGAGAGAGAGAAAGAGAAAGAGAGAGAGAGAGAGAGAGAGAGAGAGAGAGAGAGAGAGAGAGAGAGAGAGAGTGTAAAAGACTGGAGCAGAATGTATTATGATTCGGCTGAATTTAAAAAATATCAGGAGTAGCAATCCTCATCTCAAACAAAGCAAAAGCAAAATTAGAAGAGATAAGGAAGGACACTACATTTTCCTAAAAGGTATCACAAGCAAAGTTAAACATATATGCACCAAGTAGTATAGCATCCAAATTCTTAGAGGAGAAATAAAATTAGTTAAAGAAGGAAATAGATGGTAAAACTATTCTTGTAGTGGACCTCAACCCCTCCCCCTCAGAACTAGATAAATATAACCACAAAATAAACAAGAAAGAAGTGAAGGAGATGAATCAAATTTTAGAAAAGTCAGAAATGGTAGACCTCTGGAGAAAACTGAAGGGATATAGAAAGGTATATACCATTTTCTGAGTGGTACATGGTACTTATACAAAAATTGATCATGGGCTAAGGCATATAAATCTCACAATCAAAAACAGAAAGGTAGAAATATTAAATGCATCCTTTTCAGATCATGGTGCAATAAAAATATATGTAATAAAGGACCATGGAATGATAGACTGAAATTAATTGGAAACTAAATAGTATAATTCTGAAGAATGAGTGGGTCAAAATAAATTATAGAAACAATCAGTAATTTCATTAAAGAGAACAACAATAATGAGAGAACATAAGAAAATGTATGAGATGCAATCAAAGCATTTCTTAGGGGAAATTTTATATCTCTGAATGCTTACATAAATAAAGTAGAGAAAGAGGAAATCAATAAATTGGGCATGAAACTAAAAAACCTAGAAAAGAAACAAATTAAAGATACCTAATTAAATACTAATTAGATATTCTGAAAATCAATGGAGATATCAATAGAATTGAAAGTAAGAAAACGAACTAATAAATAAAAATAAGAGCTAGTTTTATGATAAAACCAATAAAATACATGAACTTTTGATTAATTTGATTTAAAAAAAGAAAATCTAATGACTAGTATCAAAAATTAAAAGAATGAATTCAACACTTTTTCAGGAGGAGTTTACATTAATAACTATGAACTATTTTGCCCATCTGTATGCAAATAAATCTGACAATCTAAGTGAAGTGGATGTATATTTACAAAAATATAAATTGTCTGGATTAGCAAAAGAGGAAATAACATACTTAAATAACCCCGTTTTACAAAAAATAAAATTAACAAGCCTCCTTGAACTCCCTAAGAAAAAATTTCCATGACCAGATGGATGTACAGGTGAATTCTATCAAACATTAAAAGAACAATTATTTCCCAAATTACATAAGTTTTTTTTTTAAAGGTGAAGAAGGAGTGCTACCAAATTCTTGTTATGACACAAATATGGTTGTGATGCCCACACCAAGAAGAGCAGAAACAGAGAAAGACAATTATAGACCAATTTTCTAATGAATACAGATGCAAAAAAATTTAATATAATATTAGCAAAGAGATTAAAACTATTTATCATCAAGATAATACACTATGGCCAGGTGGGATTTATATCAGGAATACAGGGCAAGTTCAATATTAGGAAAATATTAGGAAATATTAGGTAATATTAGGAAAACTATCAACATGATTGATTATATCAATAATAAGACTAATAGAAATCATATGATTATCTTAATAGATGCTGGGAAAGCTTTTGAAAAAATACAACACACATTTCTATTAAAACCACTAGAGAGCATAGGAAAAAATGGAATTTTCCTTAAAATGATAAGGAGTATCCATCTAAAACCATCAAAAAGCATTATATGTAATGAGGAGTAACTAGCAGGATTTCCAGTAAGATCGGGGGTGTAACAAGGATGTCCTTTATCACCTGTGTTAATCAATATTAGGAATGTTAGCTTTAGCAATAAGAAAAGAAAAAGAAATTGAAGGAGTTACACTAGGCAACAAGTAAACACTACTATTACTCTTTGCAAATGACATGATGCTAAACTTAGAGAATCCTAGAGAATAAAGTAAAAAAAAAAAAAAAACTACTTGAAATAATAAACAACTTTAGCAAAGTTGAAGGATATAAATAAACTTACATAAATCACCAGCATTTCTATATAGTATAAACAAAGCCCAGCATCCAGAGATAGAAAGAGAAATTCTATTTAACATTACTCTTTGGAATATAAAATATTTGTGAGTCTACCTGCCAAGACAAATCCAGCAACATACAATTCATATAGAACAAAATTACAAAACACTTTTCACATAAAGTCAGATCTAAATAATTGGAAAAATATCAGTTACTCATGGGTACACCAAGGCAATAAAATGAAAATGATAATTCTGCCTAAATTAACATACTTAGTGTGATACCAACCAAACTACCAAAAATATTTTACAGTCAAAAAAAAATAATGATGAAATTTACCTTAGAAGTTCACAAAGTTAAGAATATCAAGGGAATTAATAAAAATAAATGCCATAGAAAGGTAGTCCACCTGTACCAGATCTAAAACTATACTATAAAGTCAGGATAATCAAAACTATTTGGTAATTGCTTAGAAATAGGCTGATGGATCAGTGGAACAGGTTAGGCACGTGTAATGCCATGCATGAGCAGCTTCCCAAAAAAATGCTATTGAGAACAGCTTTTAAAGTTCTGATTACACAGTATAGTGAACACTCCATGCATTGCATAACAAATCAAGGCAAACATTCATAAAAAATCACAATATAATAATCACAACATCACATCTTATCACAGAAAATCACTATGTAGTGTTTTCAACAACTTAACATTAAAATGGCCACATAGTTTTCACCAAAGTGGTCACAGTATTAAGAACGAAAAAAAGAATAATCATCTGATATCCTTAAGGAGGTTTGCCTCCTCACTTAATCATTTAATCATTTTACAATACAAGTGCATCTTCCACTCATGAGGCAATCATAGGTTAATTTAATCAGTCACTTATCTAGCATTCAGTCACTAAGTCTCTTTAATCATTAAATACAATCAATAGAAAATTACACAACCCCCCCCCCACTCAGTGTCTAGTAAACTTCAATTTCATCACCCATTCAATAACCAAGGAGAGGCCTATTCTTCATCTTGACCCAGGGTGGTCTCTCAGATTCCCTGGATCCCCTTCCATGGTCTTAGCTCATACCTGAATCCACCAGTCACCAGGATTCAGAGGCAGACAGCTCCCAGGTCCTTTTCCAGGCCTCTTGGCCGTTCCTGGTACACACTGAAGTTCACAGGGTCCAGCACATCTCAAATGCTTCACCACTTCTGTTGCCAGGAACTAAAGGATCAACCAAGCCACAGACAGTCTTATCTCAGTCATGCCTCTTCAGTCCTCCAGCAGTTTGGCTGGCCCTAAGACCAGGTAGAAACCTTCCAGGCAGCCTTCTCAGCAGCAACTTCATTCAGCCTTCACCAGATTCTGGTCTCAAGAAAACTCCAAGTCAGTTCTCAGTCCAGCAAGTAGCAACCCAGCTTCCACATGCTGGGAAAATTCTGTGCCCTGTACCAGGAGCTGCCAGAAGGAAAATTCTTGACTGTCTCTCTCTCAGGTTCTTCTTATACACAAACACACACACACACACACACACACACACACACACACACACACACACACACTGGCTTCGTGTTTCAGCCAACCCTTCCTGTTATGTCAGCAACAGGAGAAAGAGTTCATGCCTTCTATTTCTTTCACAGAGATACTTAGCCCTTAGTTACTAAAGTTTAAGTACCTGCTTACTTGACATAACAAAAAGGGGTCTTAAATTTTAAATTAATTACCCATTACATTACACAAGAGACAGGACTTAATGACCATAGTTACCTAGTGTTTGATAAATCCAAAGACTTCAGTTTCTGGGATAAGAGCTCACTTTTTGAAAAAAGTTGTTGGGAAAACTGGAAAATAGCATGGCAGAAACTAGGCATATACCAATATCTTATAGCACATACAAAGATAAATTCAAAATGGGTATATGATTTCAACAGAAAGGGTGATACCCTAAGGAAATTAGAAGAACAAGAAATAGTAAACTTGTCAAATCTATGGAGAAGCAACAACCAAAGACAGAGAGAGAGAGAGAGAGAGAGAGAGAGAGAGAGCATTATGAAATGCAAAATGCATAATTTTGATTACATTAAATTTAAAAAAATTTAAATAAGCAAAGCCAATACAACCAAGATTAGGAGGGAAGCAAAAAACTGAGCAATAATTGTTACACTCAGTGTCTCTGATAAAGGTCTCATTTCTAAAACATATAAAGAACAGTCAAATTTTCAGAATACAAGTCATTCTACATTTGATAAATAATCAAAAGCTATAAATAAAAAGGTTTCTGATGAAGAAATCACAACTATCTATAGTCATCTGAAAAGATGCACTAAATCACTATTAATTACAGAAATGATAATTAATTCAAATAACTCTGAGGTACCACCTCACATGTATCAGATTGGCTAATATGACTGAAAAGGTAAATGATTGGTATTGGAGCTTATATTGGAAAATTGGAACACTGATGCATTGTCAGTGGAGTTGTGAACTGATTCAATCATTCTGGAGAGTCATTTCTAACTACGCCCAAAGGGCTATAAAAGTGTGTGCACCCTTTGATACAACAATAGCACTACTAGGTCTGTATCCCAAAGAGATCATGAAAAAAATGGAAAAGGATCCATATGAATAAAAATATTCATAATAACTCTTTTTGTGGTTGTAGAGTTCAAAATTGTTGGAATATTCATCAATAGTGAAACAAGTTGTGGTATATGAATGTAATGGAATACTATTGTAATGTAAGAAATGATGAGCAGGTGAATTTCAGAAAAGCCTATAAGGACTTACATGAACTGAAGTTGAGTGAATTTAGCAGAACCAGCAGAACATTGTAAACAGTAAAAGCAACATTGTGCAGTGATCAACTTTGGTAGACTCTTCTCAGTAACACAATACTTTAAGAAAATTCCAAAACAATCTGTATCAAAAATACTATCCACATCTAGAGAAAGAACTATGGAATCTGAATAAAGATTGAAGCATACTATTTCCAACTTCTGTTGGTTTTTCTTTCCCATGTGATTTTTTTCCTTTTGTTCTGATTCTTTTTTCATAACATGACTAATGTAGAAATTTGTTTAATATAATTGGACATGTGAAATGTATATTGCTTTGCTTGTTATCTTGGGGAAGGAGGAGGGAATTGAGTGAGGAAGACAAAAGTTTTGAAATTAACATCGTATAAAAGCAAATGTTGAAAATTATCTCTACATGTTATTGGAAAATATTAAACTAATACTTTAAAAAAAGAAAATTTAACAGTTATATGCCAAGTCAAGATAATAGATTGGTGACAGGAAAATTCTCCCAATGTTCCCCACCAAACACCTGTAAAGAAAACCTCAAACTGAGTTTTGCATGGGCAGAGCAAACAGCCTTTTGACATAAGACAACTTAGGAGGTTGGAAGGAGATATTTGTGGGGCCAGTCAGGAGCAATAGGATAGGAGCAACTTTGGAAACGCTCAACACAGATAAAATGAAGGGATAAGAAAAATGTGTAGAAAGAGATTATGGTAAACCCTTTACTGGCACTGGGTGTAGGAACCTGTTAAATTACCCATAAAATACCTAGTTCCAGTCACTGATCCAAGAAAGATATACTTGTGGTCAGTTACAATGGAGACAGTCTCTGGCCACACTTCCAAAGAAGAGAGATGCATAGCACTTGCAGCTTTAGAGTTGCAAGGATCCTTGCTGGGAAATGACCAGGTCACAGAGCAAGAGACCAGTGACCATTACTCTCCCAGCATCATACCACCTAAGAAGCACCAAAAAGTTATAGAAGCCCAGAATTATATTTTAAATAGATGCATAAAAAATGATTGAAGCTTGGGAAGTGCCTTCCCATCCTAAGGTGAGCAAAATCCAATTTTAACTGAAAGTTCAAAGTCAAGAAATAGTCTCGGAAAATTGGCAAACAAGAGCAATGAAAAAGAACTTGATTATAAACACCTTACAATGGAAGCAGAGGAAAACAAGGCAGCTTTAGGCAGCAATATGGAAATGGTTAACACAAAAGCAACAAAACAAAGTCAACTTTTTTTTTTAAATGAAAGAAAAAATGTTAGATATATGTATACATATACACACATGCATACATATACATGTATACATATACACACATACATATACACACATATTTACCCAATAAGGAAATAGGAGAAAAAGGGGATAAAATGAAGAAGGGATTATAAAAGGAGGGTAGATTAAGGGAGGCAATTTTCAGAAGTAAAACAGACTTTTGAGAAGGGACAAGATAAAAAAGAGAAAGATAAATAGAACAGAGGGAATATAACAGAGTAATTATAACTGTGAATGTGAATGAGATGAGATCTCCCATAAAACAGAAGGGATAGCAGAAAGTTTTAGAAAACACAATCAAACATGATATTGTTTATAAGAGACACATTTAAGAAGACACACAAGGCTAATAAAATAAGAACTATTCCTACAAATTGTACATACGCTTTGACCTAGAAATGCCACTACTAGGTCCATACTCTAATGAGATCAAAGAAAAAGGAAAAGGACTTGTATGTACAAAAATATTAACAGCAACTCTTTTTTTTTGTAGTGGTAAAGAACTGGAAATAGAGCATAGACCAATATCTTACACCATATACCAAAATCAAGTCAAGTCTAAATGGGTGCATGATCTAGGTGCAAAGGCTGATACTGGAAGCAATCTGGGAAAGCAAGGAATGGTTTTCCTGTCAGATTTATTGAGAAGGGAAATTTTATGACCAAACAAGACCAAATTTGAAAAAATTCTGTACAAATAAAGCCAATGTAACCAAGATTAAGGGGGAAGTGGAAAATTTCGAAAAAATTTTTGCAACTAGTGTCTCTGATAAAGGCTTCATTTCTAAAATATACAGAAAATTGAGTCAAATATATAAGTATAGAAATCATTCCCAAGTTGATACATGGTCAAAGGATATGAACAGGCAATTTTCAGAATAAGAAATTAAAGATGTCTATAAGCATATGAAAAAATGCTCTATATCACTATGCATCAGAGAAATGCAAATCAAAATAACTCTTAGGTATCACACCTCACTGGTCAGATTGGCTAAGATGACAAAACAGAAAAATGATAAATGCTGGAGTAGATGTGAAAAAATTGGAATACTAATGCATTGTTGGTGCAGTTGTGAACTGATTAAACCATTCTGGAGAACAATCTGGAACTATGCTCAAAGAATGATAAACAAGTGCATACCCTTTGACCCAGCAATGCTACTTCTAGGGTTGTATCCCAAAGAGATCATAGAAGTGGAAAAAGTACCCATACGTACAAAAATGTTTATAGCAGCTCATTTTGTTTTGGCAAAGAATTGGAAATCAAGGGGTCGCCCATCAATTGGGGAATGGCTAAACAAGTTATGGCATATGATAATGGAATACTATTGTGCTTTCTTATAAGAAATGAGGTTATATAAACTGATATTGAGTGAGAAGAGCAGAACCAGGAGAAATTTGTACACAATTATAGACACAATATATGTGTGATGACCAACTTTGATAGACTGGGCTCCTCTCAGCAATACAAGGTTATAAAACAACTTGAAAAGACTCATGATGGAAAGAGATATCCACATCCAGAGAAAGATCTACAGAGTCTGAATGCAGATTGAAGGAAAATACTTTCTCTCTCTCTCTCTCTCTTTCTCTTTCTTTTGTTTCCTTTTTATCATTGTTCACGCCGTTGGTTATAATCCTTCTTTACAGACTAATGTTTACTGTGAATTTGTACATCCTATATCTGATTGCATGCTGCCATGGTGAGGGGGAGAAGAGGGAGGGGGAGGAAATTTGAAACTCAAGGGATTGTGGAACTGAATGTTGTGAACTAAAAGTAAATAAATAAATTTTAAAAAAATTGGACATTGAAGTGATGCCCAACAAATTGGGTTTGTCTGAACAAATTGTGACAGATGATTGTGATGGAGTATTTCTGTGCTATAAGAATTAATGAAAGGAATGGTTTCAGGAAAAACAAAACAACAATAACAGGGGAAGACTTACAGAAATGATTACAAAATGAAGTTGACAGAACCAGGAGATAATTGTAAACAGTAACTGCAATATTGTTCTGATGATCAACTGTGAAAGTGTTAGCTACTGTGCTCCATAAAATGATCCAAGTAAATGCCAAAGGATCCAAGATTAATAATGTTTTCCTCCTGCAAACAAAGATCTGATGAACTCCTACTATAAAATGATGTATAGTTTTCTTACATTATTTTTCTTGACTAATAGGTAAATATGTTTTGCATGATTTCATATGTACAATTGATATGTTATTTGTCTTCTCAGTGGGTGGATGGGGTGAAGATGAGGGGTGGAAGGGAAGAAGTGAATATGGAACTCAAATATATTTTAATGAATGTTAATATGAATGATAAATACTAAAAAATGAAAATTTCATAATCAAATAGCTCTGGCTAATACTTTAGTATTGATATTGCATCTTATGAGCTTGCTTTAATGTATCCCTAAGATTATGTCTGAAATCATATTTGAACCCATGTCTTGCTGATTATAAGTACAGAACCCTATCTACAATAGCATGATGCCACCTGAAAAGATGTAGCAATTAGAAATCAACAGGAATGCTCTGGAAGACTCTCTGTTCATGTGTTTTTGTAAATATTCATATATGAAAAATATTTACTGTGTTATTTGCATTTTTTTCTTCTTGATTCCAGGAAAAGTCAGTTAAAGAAATAGAATTCATTCAGGGTGGACTGAGGATGGTGATCTGACTGTACCTTAAGACCACAACTAGCATGCCATTTACGTGTAGGTGGCTGTCTAATGAAAGTTTATCTTTTGAGTGGGCCACTTTTGCGGAAAATAAGACTTAAAATAGAATTGAATATAAAATGGTTATTTAACTTTTTAGATATAGGGAAGCAGATTGTAACACGCATAAACTCTGCATGTCTGCATTGTTTAGCCTAAAAAGTATAAAAATATACTTTAATGTGAAGCAAATTGATAGGAGATAACTCTGTTTTCTATTTTTATAGCTATGCTGCTCTTTCTGATTATCAGGGGCTGCAATTGACCAGTTTCAAGGTTCTACCCAACTCTAAATGCTAACTAACTAGATACTAACTAACTAAAGAAACACATTCATTTGAAAAAATTGAATAAACAAACACCAGGTAGACAGACAATGCTCTATGAAGTACTGTGAGAGCTTTGTGAAAAAAGGTGAGAAGAAAAATATCTGACAAATATGTCACAGTAGAGAGAATGTCCAGTTCAGTCACCCACTGATCATGTGACACTGAAGCCACATGACTTGTCTTATCCTTGGTATTCTGGTACAATTAGCAAATAATAATATTATGTTGCTTACATACTGTAAAGAATGGTTATTGGAATTGAAATAAAGAGCCAAGTAGAGTTTTTCTTAGGCCATCACTGTAGTCAGTTACCTCATGCATGTGATAAACTGAAATCAGAAGGCAATGATTATGGCTTTGGTTCTGCTACTCACTAGTTATGTGATCTTTGGCAAAACATTGACTGCTAATCTCCTCTGCACACCCAGCAAGTTGGGAATGTATGCATGCACATACATGCGCACATGCATACATTCATACATACACACATGCATATATAACATATACAATGCATAAAACATATGTATATGCATATCTATGTGCATATGTGTCAATGTACATGTGCACATATATTAATAGAGTTATTATAAATATGAAGTGAGAGAAATATATTAAAAGCTTTTGTAAATTACAAAAACATAAAGGATAACCCAAAAAGAAAGATATCTAACACAAGTTTTAGCAATATATCCTGTGTGACTTTCGGCAAATCCTTTGCTTTTTCTGATCCATACTTCCCCTACAAGTGATATAAATGGTTGGGAATGAAAGATTCTTTCTATTTTTAAATCTTTATGGTTCTGAGGGGCTATTATAACTACAACATAATAAGAAAGATAAAGTCAATTCACAGTTACCAATTAGAAACAATAAACTAGCTAATACAATTAAAATTCCTACTCTGTATACCTGCTGCGGAACAAGATTAGTTACCGATGACTTCACTGAGGAAGTGATCCTCAAAGGTCAGGTTAGAAAGTTCTCATGAAAAGAGTTTAATAATATCTGCCCACACCAGCAAAGGGTAGTTTTCCCTCTTTGTTTATTCCTGAAGGGTTTTTTTTTTTTTTATTTTAAACGTCAGGGAGAGAGAGCATACATTTATAGACCCTTAGTATGGAATTGTATTTCCCTCACACACAGAAATTCAAACAGAGACCTAGTAGAATTGTAGTGAAAAGGCTGCCCAGTAAGCTTTGGCCTCCATCTGATTTTGTTTAATCCATGAGTCTGTAGATGTTTGCTAATGTGCTCACCGGGTGAGTCACTTAGCTTTAATTAAGTTGTTTCATAGATCCATACCTGCTGTTCTCTCATTTTCTCCCACCTTTAATTTTGAGTTAGGAGTAGTTCCTACTTTCCTTTCAGGTATTTGCTGAAAATTAAATGGCATATCAATTAAAATGCATTTATTAAGCATTTACTAAGTTATAAACTCTGTGCTAAACACTGAGAATGAAAAGGAAGGCCGGATTGGTCCCTGCCTTCAAAAAGTATACACTCTAATTGGGGAAACAACATACACACAAAGGAGATAAAAACAAAATCCATACAGTGTAGATGACAAGTAACACTGGATGGGAAGCCAATTTATAATGGTAGGACCAGGAAAGGCCTCCTGCCAAATCTCATCTTTGAATTGAATCTTAAAGGAAGCCAGGGAAGCTAGTAAGAGGAACCTCATTTCAAGCATGGAGAAAAGCCAGTAAAGTTTGAAATGAATGGGAGGCTTGTATGGGAAAGACCCATACTGGTTGTGAGTTTTTAATATAATTATAATGATTTACAGTTTTTTTAAGCTTCAAGGTTTAAAAAGCAGTTTCTTCTCACTGACAACATTAGATTGCTGGTGCAAATATACTTGTCTCCACCTTATAGATGGTAAAAGGAAGTTTCAGAATAGTAAAGTGACTTGTTTAGGGTAACACAGCTATGAAAGTATCAGTCAGGACTTCAATCCTTGTCTTTTGGTTCTATGTCTTTTATCAATACAACATTGTTTAAAAAAAAACATAAAGATATAGTAAAACATCAAGTAAAAACATAGTAAAACATTCAAGCCCATGAACAAGGAAGGCCAAGGTAAAAGTGAGAACCAGGCATTCAAAAATGAGAATTAGCCATTAGTAGACATGCAATATACAGATTTTGATTTTTGTTCTTGTTACTGTTAGCATTGCATAAGATAAATCAGAGACAATTAAGGCTATAGAAAGCACAAGATTTCAAGCACTAACAAAAAAAAAAAAATTAAGAAAATTTCTGTTTTCCCTGAATATCTTTTTCACAGCTTGAGATTTTTTTAGGTTAAACATTTTTTTTTAACTCCACAGCAAAAAGGCATTTATACCCCATTTGTAACTATCTGTCACATCCTGAAGCTACACAGCAGAATGCAAATACATTTTGGCAGGAGGTTTCTCTGTCCTTTTATCTCCATGAGACTTTATTTCTTTAATCTTTGAATTATAAGAAAAGTTCCAATTCTCTGCCCCATTGCTGAGCCATAACCTACCAAGATAACTAAGAAATTGCCATCACTGAACTATTTGCTTCCTACTTCAATGGAGATTAAAAATAAAAAGTAGCAGTTTTGGGGAAAAATACATGTGTATATTACTGCAAACCTTAAAGCATTATACAAATGTTGGCTCTTCTTATTCTTGCTTTTTAAATTTCAAATGCAAGAATAAATTTTTACTCATGATGACTCTTTAACCATAATGGCTCCTAAAATAGAAAATATAGGAGTATTGGATAAGAGTTATGAGGGCCTGCAGAGGTCAGCTAGTCTAAGTCTCTGTTTTTAAAGAAGATATGGCAGAGTTGTGGACACCAATCTTCCATTTTCTTAGTTGATTGGTAACAAAATTTTTATATCTATGTATGTACACATATACACATACATGCAAACATATATTCGTGAGCATTGTCAAAAGTACTCATGTCAAGAAACTATACAATTTCATAAATATTTTGTGAGAGATGCATTCGGTGCCTTGAAGAAACTTGTGATCTAATTAAAGGAATGTTCATAAATGTCTTTGATACAGGGAAACATGTGAAAATGCAAAAAAGATACACACAAATAGGAATTTAGTCAACCTTAAGCTACTACATGAAGACTGCAATATTATACTTTCTTTATACAAAGAAATAGGTTTAGGGGGGCAGAGGGAAGAAGGCAGAGGAAAAGCAGGAACTTGCCTAAGCTCCTGTACCAACCACCTCCAATACCTGTAAAATATGACTCTAAACACATTTCAAAGCTAGAGAACCCACAAGGTGACAGAGAGAAACAAATATCCCACTGAAAGCAGCCTGGCAGGCTGACAGGAAGGGTCTATCATGCCAGACTCAGGGCTGAGCAGAGTCACGTGAGCTGCACTGGTCCAGACCTAGGGAGGCCTGGACCAGAGACACAGACTAGCCAGAGCAGCCTTCATGACAGTGAATCACCAGTAGCTGTGGTCCTTTCTAGACTTCTCCAGCTATTAACAACAGAGAAAAAGTAAAAGGTCAGTAGGGAACTCTATTGGAAACGGGTGACAGAAGAATATGGTCCAGCATGCCCTGAGCTAGAAGTGGCAGGGGTGGGGCTGCTGCAGCTGCTGCCTTCTGGATGCCTCTGAAGCTACTGGCCTACAGATCATAGTGGCAGCAAGCAACGATTCAGAGGGAAATTGCTCTTGCTTTGACCTGTTTGGATCTGGATTGTGGTCTTGGGTGGTGGTCCTGGGGTGTGGAACACCAGTGTGCCAGAGCTTGTGGTTGCTGTAAAGAGATTGCCTTCCTTATAACTCTGAAAACATTTTCAAACACCCCATAAATTTAGGACACAACTCTCTCTCCACTCTAGAAGGGGAGTTCTACCTTGACAAAAAGCTCAAAAATCAAGTAAGTGACCGGCAAGATGATGAAGCAGAGGAAGCACAACCAGACCATAGAATCCTTTTCTGGGGACAAAACAGAACAAAACATGGAACCGGAAGAAGTAAACAAAGTCAAAACTCTTTCCTTAAAATTTTCCAGAAAAATATGGACTGGTTACAGGCCATAGAAGAAACAAGAAGGATTTTAAAAATCAAGTAAGAGAAATGGAGGAGAAATTGGGAAGACAAATGAAAATGATGCAAAAAATAATCATGACAATTGAGTCAACTGCCTGCTAAAGGAGAACCAAAAATCCTGAATAAAAATAGACTAACTCAAATGCCAAAACAGTCCCAAAAAGCTAATTAGATGAATATCTTAAAAAGCTGAATTGCCCAGGCAGAAAAGGAATTTCAAAAACACACTGAAGAGAATAATTCCTTCAAAAATAGATTGGAGCAAATGGAAACTAATGGCTTTATGAGAAATCAAGATACTATAAAACAGATCCAAAGAAATGAAAAAAATAGAAGGCAATATGAAATATCTCATTGGGAAAACCACTGTCCTGGGAAAATAGATGCTGGAGAGATAATTTAAAAATTATTCAACTTCCTGAAAGCAATGATGGAAAAAAGAACCTAGAAATCATCTTTCAAGAATTTTTCAAGTAAAATTGCCCTGATATTCTAGAACCAGAGGGCAAAATAGAAATTGAATAAATTAACTGATCACCTCTTGAAAAAGATCCACAAAAGAATACTCCTAGCAAAATTCCAGAGTTCCAAGGTCAAGGAGAAAATATTACAAGCTGTCAGGAACAATTTGAGAATTGTGGAAACAATCAAGATAACACAAGATCTAGCAGCTTCTACATTAAGGGATCTAAGAGTTTGGGTTATTATATTCCAGAGGTCAAAGGAGCTAGAATTAAAACCAAGAATCACCTACCCAGCAAAACTGAGTATTATGCTTCAGGGGAAAATATGGTCATTCAATGAAATAGAGACTTTCAAGTATTCTTGATGAAAAAAACAGAGCTGAACAGAAAATATGACTTTCAAATACAAGAATCAAGAGAAACATGAGAAGGTAAACAGGAAAAAGAAATCATAAGGAACCTATGAAGTTGAGCTATTTACATTTCTACATGAGAGAAATGATAATTGCAACTCATGACACTTTTCTCAGTATGAGGCTAGTGGAAGGGAATGCGTGTGTGTATACACACATATATGTATGTATACTTATACTTACATGTATGTATGTAAAGTAGGCAGTATGTGTGCATAAATGCACATGTGAGTGTGTGTATGTGTCTATATGTATACATAGACAGAGGGCACAGGATCAGTTTAATAGGAAGGGATGATATCTAAAAAAAATTAATGAGGGGAGAAAGGAAGAGATAGAATAGGGTAACTGATCTCATATAGAAGAAACAAGAGAAAACTGTTACAATGGAGGGGAAGAACAGGAAGGTGAAAGGGAATGGGTCAACCTTACTCTCATTGAATTTGGCTTAAGGAGGAA
>JAQQSV010001020.1:0-39908 GCA_028646515.1 Pseudochirops corinnae
TTCCCCTCTCATTGGTGGAGAGGCACACTTCACCAAAGACTTCCCCAACTGGGACAGCAAGGAAAGATAAGGGGAGGGTCCCACCAAGGCGGGAAAACAGAAAAAGGAACATAAAAGTGATTGACAGAAGCAATTTAAAAAGTTAACCACCCCAAATTGAGAAGTTTTCACTCATCCCATACAATGGGAATATCAATGTATATACTGAATGTATGTATCAAAGTCTTATTTCATAAGATTAAGGGTTTGCAAACTGCAACAAAAATGAACAAGGAGAATTCAAAATAACTGAAGAGGTAATAAACTGAAGATTATTAGAAATTATTTTGCCTTAATCATATAAAAACAAAACTGATGAATGAAATGGATATTTACACAAATATAAAATACCTAGTTTAACATAACAAGAGAAATTGATTATTTAAATAATACCAGAAAAAGAAATTGAACAAGACATAAATGAATCTGCAAAGACAAAAATCCCAGGGTCAGATGGATTTATAAATAAGCCCTATCATTCAAAGAACAATTAATTTCAATATTACATAGACAGTTTGCAAAAATAGAAATAAATAAAGGTGATCTTTCCAAACTCTATTATACAAATATGGCCTTGATAACCCAGGAGAGACAAAGCAGGGAAGAAAAATGATAGCAACATGTTTAAAAAATTATATGCCATGATTAGGCTGGATTCATGTGAGGTTCACATGGCAAGCGGTTGTGTCATGCCACAGGGAAATGTTTGAGGCCCGGGAATTAGTTGGGTCACGTGGAGGTCAGGGCATATTGCACTGTCCCCTGCAAAGGGGATACTGCATTGCTCAGGACTCTCTTGCGCGGGGTTACCCTCTGTTCCTGATTGGCGTCTCCACACCTTGGGGCCTTCATACCCTTGTAATTGCACTCTCCCTCTCACAATTCTGTTCAGCTGGGCCCTATCTCGTGGGGTATATGGATCTGGGGTCTATTTAAGACCTAGGGCTGGGAGGTATCCTTGGAAGCCTGCCTTGGTATATGGCTTTAAGGCTTCCGCATGAAGAGACCTTAATAAACTTTTCTGTTTAGACCTCAGAGCCGTGACTCTTCTGCTCCTGAAAGCGTCGTTGAGTTGTGTGGGAAACCGGTTGCCTCTGCTGGTAAGTTAGGGCACTCTAAGAGAGAAGCCTGACAGATTCATACCAAGAATAAAGAAAGGGTAGCTTCAACTCATCATTCTATAAAAATAACAGACTATAAAAAAAACCTATAAACATAACAGACTATATAAACATAATTATAAAAGCTACAAATATAATAAACTACATAAATAGAAAAATAATTAAAACCATATGATTATACAAATAGATGCTAAAAAAAATTAACAAAATTCAACATTCATTGCTACTGGAAAACAATACCACCATCACTAGAAACCAGAGATATAAATGGAACTTTGATTAATATGGTAAGCAACATCTGTCTAAAATCAAGAGCACACATTACATGTACTGGAGAAAAGTCAAGGGCCTTGCCAATAAAAATCAGGGGAAAGGTATAGCTATCCTTTCTAACTATTACTATTTAACATAGTGCTAGAAATGCTGGTTGTGACACTAGGGCATGAAAAAGAAATCTAGAGAATAAACACAGGTAAGAAGGAAACAAAATGACTGCTTTTTGCAGATGATAAGGTAGATTATCTATCTAATAAATCTAAAAGTAAACTCTAAAGTTAATAGCAATAATAATTTCACCAAAATTTCAGGATATAGAATAAATTCACACAGATAACTAGTATTCCTGTTCATTAACAAAAAAATCCCAGCAGGAAGAGTTAGTAAAATTCCATACAACTATATTATACAATAACTATACAATATATAACATATCTAGGACTCTATTTACTAAGATATACACAGAAACTATATGGATACCTTCTTTATAGAAATAAAGTCAGGCCTAAATAATTGAAAAAAATATTAATTGTTCATGAGTTGGCTATGCCAATATAATAAAATAACAATACTACTTAATTTAATTCCTTTATTCAGTGACATACCAAACTACCAAAAGATTACAGAGGTAGAGGGAAAAACAAAAGACATGTAGAAGAAATGAAAGGTCAAGAAATCTCCAGAGAAATAGTGAAAAAAGTAGGAAAGGGGTGGGGGCTGGAGGCTAGGGGAGGTCATAGCAGTACCAGATCTCAAACTATTCTACAAAGCAGAAACTTAAAATGATTTGGTACTAAATTAAAAAAAAAATAACAACAAAGAGGTGGATCAATGGAACTGATTAGGTACATAACATACAGAAGCAAGCAAACATAACAGCATAGTGTTCTAAAAACCCAAAGATACAAGATATCAAGGAAAAGACTAATATTTGACAAAAACTGCTAAGAAAACGTGGAAATTAGGGACAGACCAACATCTCATTCCATATTACACAATAAGCTTCAAATGAATATATGATTTAGACATTAAAAGGCGACATCATAAATAAACAAGCAGTGTGTGTGTGTGTGTGTGTGTGTGTGTGTGTGTGTGTGTGTGTGTGTGTTTGTCCTTCAAAACTAGGGATAGAGGAAGAGTCCACTGGCCAAACTAGGATAGGAGGGGATCAAAGAAGATAATTTTGATTACATAAAATTTAAAAGATTTTGTATAAGCAAAATCAATGCAGTTAAAATTAGAAGAGAAAAAAGTTAAATGAGGGAAAAAATCCTTTCAAAAAATTTCTTTGACAAAGGACTCGCATCCAGAACATAAGTAACTGATTCAAATGTATAAGAATAAGCGCCATTCACCAATAGATAAATGGCTTAAGGATATAAAGAAAGTTTTCAAAGGATATAATCTAAGTTATCAGTAGTTTATATGAAAAATACTCTAAATGACTAATCATTAGAGAAATACAAATTAAGCAACTCTGAGGTTCTATTTAACCCTCATCAGATTGGCAACCATGACAAAAAAAGAAAAATGATAACTGTTGGAAGGGCTGTGAGAAAATGGACACATACTGTGAATTAGTCTAGTCATTCCAGAAAGCAATTTGGAATTCAGTCCCCAAAGTTACTAAACTGTAGATACTCTTTGACCTAGCAATACCACTGCTAGGCCCATGCCTTAGAGAGATGAAAGGAAGAGAAGGACCCATATTGACAAAAATATTTATACCACTTCATTTTTTATGTAACAAGAAACTAAAACTAAAACTGAAAACTAAAGAGGTGCCTATCAATTGGAGAATGGCTGAAAAAAATTGTCATATGGATGTAAAGAAATACTAGTTTTCTAAAAAAAAAGTGATGAAATATAAGATTTCAGAGAAAACTGGATAGACTTGTATGGATTAGTATAGAGTTAAATGCACAGATGTAGGAGAAAAATTTATATAAGGTCAGTAACTTTGAAAGACTTATGAATTCTGATAAATGCAAACACCAACCATGACTCTAAAGGATCCATGATAAAGCATGCTGCCCACATCTTGACAGAAAGGAAGATGCAGAGTAAGACATGAATTTTGAGATACACTTAATGTAAGAATTTGTTTTGAGTAACTATGTTTATTTTGTTACAAAAGACTTTGTTTTTTTCTTTTCTTTTAATTGAGGTGTTGCTAGAAGGCAAAAACTGTAACATAGGAAAAAAAAAAAAGAAAAAACAGAATCACTGAAGTATTTTTAATGCACAGAAGAGAACAGAAAAACCAGAAACAATGACTGACATGCAGGACAGCTTGGAAAGTTATATGTTGAACTTACATATTTTAAAAGAAAATTATAATATAATATAGTATTATATTATACATGTATCACTATCATGCTATATGTATAAAACATTACACATTTTAAAAGAAAAGAAATTATACATAATTTATTGTTTCAGCGAGGGTGCAATGAGTGGACAGAGAGCTGGATGCAGAGTCAGGAAGATCTGAGTTCAAATTCTTCCTTTGGACACTTCTTAGCTGTGTGTCCCTGAGCAAGTCATTTAACCTCTATCTTGCCTGAGTTTCCCGTAAAACAGACATAACAATAGCACCTACCCACCCTGGTGCCTTGTGTGGATAAAGTGAGATAACACTTGTAAGGTGTTTTGCAAACCTTAAAGGACTATATGAATATTAGCTATTATTATGATCTCTCTTCTACTGTATATGGAAATACTAATTTTATTTGTTAAATTCAGAAGTTTTTTTTAAAGGGTAGAGTCTGGATTGGAAAGAAAAACAAGGATCTGAAGTGATATATGTGTTCAGAGAGAATTTCAAAAGAGATGAGGTTGTGGAATGATGTTGTCAGAGAACTAATCTAAAATCAGCAAAAGCGAGCAAGAAGTATTCTTACTCCTGAACTACAGGGTTGCTGAAAGGCACCTCAGGAGTCATCTAGTTCAACTGTCACTTGACAGATGAGGAAATGGAGACCTAGACAGAAATGACATGTCCAAGTTTACCCAGGTAACGACGATGACAATAATAACTAGTATTTAAATTGTGTTTTAAGATTTGCAAAGAGAAAACTTAGAAGACTTGTATGGACTGATGTAAAGTGAGCTCTGCTTCTCAATCCAGGGCTTTCCACCAAATCATACTGTTCCATAATAATAAAAAGCCAGATTTATATGGAACTTTTAAGTTTACCAAATAACTTCATCCAGGTTTTCACCTCTGATCCTCACAACAACAGTGAAGTAGGTGCATATTATATGAAGTGAAGAAGGCAAAAATCAGAAGAATTCAGTCACTCAGACATGTCTGACTCTTCGGCCCCCACGGACCATAGCTCCAGCACCCTTCTATCCTCCACTCTCTCTCCAAGCCCATGTTAATTGTTTCCATGATACCATCTTTTCTCTCTCATCTTCTGCCAGATCCTTTTCCTTTTGCCTTCAATCTTTCCCAACACTGAGGTTTTCAATGAGTCCTGTCTTCTCATTATGTGGCCAGAGTGACCTTTCAGTGAATAGCCTGAATTAGTTTCTTTAAGTATTGACTAATTTGATCTCTTTGCTGTCCAAGAGACTCTCAAAAGTCTTCTTCAGCACTACAACTCAAAAGCTCTGATTCTGTGGTGCTCAGCTTTCCGTATAGTTTAACTTTTACAGCCATACATTGCTACTGGAAAAATAATAGCTTTAACTATACGGATCTTTGTTGGCAAGGTGATGTCTCTTTTTTGTTTTTTTTTTTTTGGAGGGGGGAAGGCAGGGCAATTGGGGTTAAGTGACTTGCCCAAGCTCACATAGCTAAGTGTTAAAGTGTCTGAAGCCAAATTTGAACTCAGGTCCTCCTGATTCCAGGGCTGGTGCTTTATTCACTGTGCCACCTAGTTGCCCCAATGTCTCTGTTTTTTTAGCCTGCTATTGGAATGGTAATAAATGAGAAGATCTTTCTCATCCATTAACAGGCCCATGTGACCTGCTTAAGTTCCATGGAAGCTTAAGACACATGCGTTTGAGTCACATAAAACCTGTGGTGGGAGGAGCTTGCTGAATGGGTGGAGCAGGAAGGATGGAGAGGAGCTGAGGGGAAGTTGGTCAGAGCAGTTAGAGCTGAGGGAGAGAGAGGAAGCAGGCAGCCATCTGAATGTTTGTTTGTGGGAAGGCCCTCAAAGGAGGAAGGCTTGGGGATGGTGATGTCCCCTGCATGGTTATTGTATACAGATTTCTTTGTTTCTATGATGGATTTGGTTTTCTAGTATTGGGATTCAGCTTTCTAGTGTTTGAATAAATGTTTTGGTTCTGTCTTCCATGTGGAGAATCCATTAAATTCTGGAACTCAGAATTACGCTGGCATATTCATAGCCGCTGTACGCACTGTGAATATCATGTTGGCACTACAGCTATCTAGATTTGTCATAGCTTTCCTTCCAAGGAATAATCATCTTTTAATTTTATGGCTGAAGTCACTGTCTGCAGTGATCTTTGAGCCCAGGAATATAAACTCTAACACTGCTTCTGTTCCTTTTCCCTCTATTTGCCAAGAAATGATGGGACCAGTTGTCAAGATTTTAGTTTTTGTGTTTTTTACGTTAAGCTTCAAGTCAGCTTTTACACTTTCCTCTTTCCCTTCACCAAGAGGCTTCTTAATTCCAATTCACTTTCTGCCATCAGAGTGGTATCATCTGCATATCTGAGATGATATTTTCCCCAACAACCTTAATTCTGACTTTTGATCCATCCAGCCTGGCATTTCACACAATGCACTCTGAATATTAAGTTAAATAAATAAAGTGACAATATACAGCTGTGTACTCCCCAATCAGTTGTTCCATGTTCCATCCAAAATGATTTAGTACTCCCATCTCATAAAAGATTTGCCATATTTTGTTGTGATCCACACAGTCAAAGCCTTTTAGTGCAGTCAATGAAGCAGAAGCAGATGTTTTTCTGCAACTTCTTTACTTTCTCCATAATTCAGTGAATGTTGGCAATTTGGTCTCTAGTTCCTCTGCCTCTTTGAGAACCAGTCTTTTCTGGTAATTCTAGGTTCACATATAGCTGAAGCCTAGTTTGCAGAATTTTAAGCATAATCTTGTTAGGGTATGAAATATGCATAATGGTTTGGTAATGTGAACATTCTGAACCAGACACACTGATTACAACTATCTAAAAATAACAATAACAGCAATAATAATAACTAACATTTGTATAGCATTTACTGTGTGCCAGGTACTGTGCTAAACAAATTACTCATTTAATCCTCTCAACAACTCTTAGGAGATAAAGTGCTACTATTATTCCCACTTTACAGATATAGAAACTGAGGCAGACAGCATTTAAGTGACTGCCCAGAGTCACACAGCCAATATCTGAGGTCACATTTGAACTCAGGTCGTTCTGATTCTACACGTAGCACTCTAGCCACTGCACTTAATGCACTATCCACTTTCTAATACAGAAGAAAAAGAGTACAAAAGAGAATACTGCCACACCTCATAGACCTCCAGGCCCATCTAGCCACCCAGTTAGCAGACTTCTGCAAGTATGTGATAACTCTCTCAAGGAAAATGTAAGTTCCTGCAGGGCAGATTTATATTCCCAGTGCTTAACCCAGTGCTTTACATAATAAAGGTTTTTCCACTGCATTCCATTTTCATTAGTAATCTTGTTAAAATTAAAATATGGCTCAAAAACATGTAAATAAAGTTTCATGTGTGACTCCTTTCTTCCTGTTTATGTATCTTCAGTGCTTTCTTTTCTTAATGGTTAATAAATTTAAAATAGGAAATATTTGTTTCTCAGAGAAATATGTCCCCACTAAAAAAAATAAAAGTCCATGGAAAAATTAAGATTTAGTATATAAAAATTCCCTTTGCTGGAAATTTTAAAAGTGTTAACCCCATGATAAATTTTTAAAAATATATACAAACACATTTAAGGATGTAGCAAGTTTTTTTAAAAGTACATATTTGAAAGTAACTTCAGAATACATTTTTAATAATCCCAGTCAGACCACTCAAAATAAATTATAGAAGATTAATAAAAAGTTTGCAGGGATTATTTTTTACATTTGGCACATAACTAACACAATCCCTGAGCTGAAGCTAAGTTTTGGTTAAATCCTCTCTTCCTAACAATGGACAGAAGGCAAACATTTTAATATCTCCGGGTTGTTTGGGGTTTTGAGCATTTTGTTGAGACCTAGGGTTTTTAGAGATGATCAGCTTGCCCTGGACTATGAAGAATGGAAATGCCTCCATTCAAAACCCAGCAGTTAGTATATTTATTTGGAGAAAGAGCCCTGAGGAGCTGAGACAGAGCTTGGGGAAAGGTTAGAAGTCTTCCTACCAGGAAGGAAGACAGGACCAGAGACTACATGAAACAGCAGTAAGAAATCTGTTTGAGGACACAGCAAGTGGTCAAAGATCCAGGAGGCCCAGCCCTAAACCAGAATACAGAAGTCAAAGCTAAGTATATAGTACATTCCAGGGGACAATCCATGGGGAAGTCAGTCACCAGCTTCCTCCTCCTTGGCCTTCTTTTGAGGACAGCTTCTTTTGCCGTGGTCAGCCAAGGAGGGTCTTGGCTCCAAAGCCAGAACCAGGAAGGGCTCTCTCTCCTGGGAGGAATCTTGCCTGGAGCCTTCCCAATCCAGCCCAGTTCGGTAGTAATGGAAGTCTTGGGGCAATATATTTAAGGAAATACACAGCACAACAGGACCTGAACATTCTGTGAACAGTGACTTCAGGTAATGATCTAGACAGTTTCTGTGTCACCAGTGACTTCTACAGTGTCCTGGTCTCCACAAGAAAATTAAGCGACATAAAAGAATTCCCCATTTTGGTAATGAACATCATTCTTAAACTGACTTCAGTGGATAGATTTCAGAGAGTTCTTGAATTTAGATGGCAGTGGGGGAATCACATTTTTATTTTTACAAACCTCTAAATGAAATGTAGCATTTCATTCAACACGATTTTGAGAAGGGGTTCAGAAAGGTTTCACGAGACCATCTTACAGGGGTCCATGGAGGATAAAAGGATTTAAGAACTCTGGTCTAAAGGGTAGAAGACCTTATGATATAGGATGTAATAGATACGGCTAGGTAGCATTAGGTTATTAAATCTTTTTTTTTTTTTTAAAGTACTGATTTAGCTCATGTATTTGTGTATTTTGTCTCTAGTCAAGGATCATGCATTCTCAGCCTCACCATCACTAATCAGCTCACAAACGGCATCCCGGAACTGATCTGGAAACATATTACATGCCCAGAAAGCCAGCGAGCGAAGAATTAAATTGCTCCTTTAACTTTTTTTTTAAACCAATGTACTTTACACTGCAGCATAGCTGCTGAAAAAAAGTGACTCAATAATGGAGTTGTACTTTTTTTTTTCCTTGACTTAAACGTGGTAACTTTGCAGAAGGGTCTGTCTTCTCTTTGAATGGGCTTAAGGAAGCCAAGGCTCTTAATTTTTTTTTCTTTATGTCTTCCCCCCACCCATTCCCAGCCACTCAGCTCCACTAATCCAGGCCCTGGGTGACCCGACCCCTTTTGAAAAGCAAATCATTTTTTTTCTTTGCAAAATAAAGCTCTCCCCCACTTCGCCGCCAGCGTCTCCCCTCCCACTTTAAATCTCCAGCGGTCTAGCTTTAGGTGTTTTCTTCTGCCACCGCCCTCCCCGCTCCCTCCCTCCCATGCCCCGCACATGGCCCGGGGACTTTCTGTTTCCAGGCTGGAGGGAGAAGGCGTCCTTGTAACTTTTTTTATTTTTATTGCTTTAAAAAAAAGCCAGCCTCCTCACCTGGAACTGCCAAGATGAAGATGACATTACCTAACACAATGTCCATTATAAATCAGTAACCCAGAAGTAGCCGGTTATGTTCCCTTGCCTTTCTTTAGTAACCTTGCTGAGTGTGAATCAGCCAGCCCAGCCGCTACAAAAGCGCTCCAAAAGAGTCCGGCCGGGCTTTCACTACTGGAGGGCGGGACTTTACTGTCTTGTTTTCTACTAAGTCTGGGCGCAGCTCTACAAGAGCTCTACAAGACGGTCCTCCGCCTCCTTCCTCTCCCCCCACTTCTCCCTTCCCTCCCCCCTTCTCTCCCGTAGCCTGTGGCTCCTAATTTTTTAACTGCTCCTCCCTCTCCCCATCTCCCTTGCCCCCCCTCCAGTAGCCAGTGGCTCCTAATTTTTTGCTGCCCTCTCCCTCTTTTTCCCCAGTCTCCCTCCCCCCCCAACCTCCAGTCCTTTCTGTGCGCCTGGCTTTTTGCTTATTTCACCCCTACCTAGTAAGGCCGGGGCAGCCCAACTTTAGGGGGCTGATGAAAAGAAAATCGCCATCAAAAAACAGATCAGGGAAGTAGATTTACCAGGAGAGGCCGTAAAGATTCATTGCTTCAAGACACACCAAACCAAAAAAAATAACTCCAGGAAGTTTAAAAACACAATGTATACAATACAACAATGCAAAAAAACAAAACAAAAAAACAACGGATCCTAATCTTATTTTAAAATCTTTCTTTTTTTTGTTTTCTTAAAAAAAAAGGATTTGTAGCTTTCCATCCTAAGACCAGAAACATCAAAGCAAACTGGTGAATTTTTTACAAAAAGAAACTGGGGGAGGGGGAGGCTCCCCTCCACTCCTCTCCACCCCCATCCCGGAAATCGGCCTGGGAGACGCCGGCTGCAGCCACAGCAGCTGCATCGGCAGCTACAGCACATGGAGAGCCCTTGCCTGCAAAGAGTGTGCGCAGCAGCCCCAGGCGCAGCCATCTAACAAACCAAGGAAGTACAGAATGTGCCACGTGAGGCCGGCCTTTCTCCGGTTACAACCATCTGAGCGCAAAGTTTCTCAAACAAAACCATTGGCTGTTCCGACAGGCTTCGGCCCTGTCTGGGTATTACAAGCGCTGCATTCAGAGCGCGCTGTCTGGAAAACGCCGGCCCCCGAGTTACTTAGTGCCACCCAGTGTTGGCAGTGAGAACGGAGAAGGTTAAGTGCCCACGGAGAGCGCCCGCTCAGTTCAACCCAGGAAAAATAGAATCTGGCTGTTGCTTACTGGGTCAGGGGTCAGTTGTTTGGGTGTGAGCTATTATTTCATGGAAGGTAATGCAGCATTTGTAATGCAGCATAATCCAACACTTTCCACCAAGCAAGATGCCTTCTTACTTGCCTGTCTTTCTTAAATTATTTACAAAAAACAACCACTTATTTATCACCCTCATCTTTTACCCAGAGCAGCGGAGGCGGAGGCGGGGAAGAGGGGTGTGTATGTGTCCTGTGATAAGCCCTATAGTAGTGCACACAGGCAGCTCTCTGGCTAGACGGGAGGCTCATTCCTCTCCTTTGCACTCACATCTCTGTAGTCTCCCTCATTTTGACATTCACAGATCTGCATAGAAAACTATTTTAGGGGTTATAGTTAGATGTTTGAGAATTCATGTCGGAGAAGTCTCATTAGATAAACTCCTAGATGCCATTTTCCCAGACCGAGTCTTTCTTAGCCTGAAGGAACCAACTTCTTTCAGTTGGAAACCCCCCACCTGTTACATAAAGACTATCATTAAAGAGGAAGGCATTTAAGAGAGGTTTTTTTTTTAATGTAACAACAGACGCGTGTGTTTCAAGTTTAGATTAGGTGGGAGGTGAAGAAGGCTACAGTGAGTTGTTTTGTGACCTTGGGTCTGACACTTTTCACCCTCGGTTTTGCTCCATTATAAAATGGAGTTTGGAACCAGTATTAAATGGTGTGGGACCAAATGATCCTTAGAAAGTTGAGGAAGAAAGAGAACAAGACACACAGAGAGTAACTAGAGAGGGGGCATCTGAGGAGGGAGAGGGAGCTCCAGTAGCTAAGTGAGAGAGGAAGAGAACCATACCCACTACCTTGGCTGGAGGTGTGTAGCCCGGCTTAGGGAACTGGAGAATACAGTTTGAATCTTTTATTCCTAATTTATCCTGGAGACCCAAATTTGTCCAGCAGAATCAATAGGAGACCAGAAATTAGCACAGTTGGGCAGTGAACAGAAGTGATTGTCAGAAATTCTTACCAAATGAGTCTGTTCCCTTTATCTTCCAACTCTGTACCTAATCCTACTAGTGTTTACAAACTGGGTATATTTAGAGGGAAAAGAGCTGTCATGGGCACAGTGCTAGCTGAGGAAGCATGGGGAAGGCATCCAGGGCACCACAGCTCCCTTTCTCCTCCAGATGGCATTTCCTGGGAAACTGCTAACACGTGGATAGCAAGGGATTTGAGCACTGTTTTAACTTGGGTCTGACACTTGGTCAGGACCCTGGGCACCAAACTCCCCCCCACATTCCATCCTCCCCAAAAGCTCATAGAAATACTCATTGCTTGAAAGAAAGCTACCAGCTACTTCTCATTGTTCCCCATGTGAGGCCCTGGAGGTTACAGAAGAGTTGTTGATCTGATCCTATTAAGAGCTCCCACTGAAATGACATCAGTTACCTGTACCAATTAAAAAACATTAAAAACAAAAACAGTAGTAACAGTCTCTCTACTCCCTCCAACCTCAGTATAAATCTCAGTTGTTTTATTATATCCCAGATAGAGATAGCGAGGAAAGTTGGTGAAAGTTTTTTGTTCATAACACTTTCCCTGACATTGCTAAGCAGTTCCATAGGCAATTTGACTAGATGGTTTCATTTCATAGGTTTATAGAATTGAGAGTGGAAAAAGGACTTTCAGATGTTCTAGTCTGCTTTTTGAGCTTTTCAGTCTTTGCATTCTTGGACATTGCTGAGGACCCCAAAGAGTTTTTGTTTGTGTGGGTTATAGCCATTGTTTTTGCTGTATTAAAAATTAAAATAGATAAATTTTAATAAGTGTTTATTCCTTAAAAATAATAAACCCATTACATGTTAACATAAAATAACATGTCTTATCAAAAAAGATTTTTTTTTCCAAAACAAAAAATAGTACCACGACATTTTTTACACATTTTTACAAATCTCTTTAACTCTGGCTTAATAGAGGACAGCTGGATTTTCCTATCTGCTTCTGCGTCAATCTGTTGCAATCTGTTGTTTTGGTTGAAGTATGTAAGGAAAATCTGGCCTCACACAGATATGTAGTCGGAAAAGGGAGGTATATTTTAATGGAAAATGTCTTTGTATTAATATGAAAATAGTTTTGACCTTGTGAACTCCCTGAAGGGGCCTTGGTGATCACGAGGAGTGCACAGAGCACACTTTGAGAATAGATGATAATCTATTCCCCTCATTTGAGAGAGGAGGTGACTGAAAGAGTGGTCACATAGCTAGTTAGTAGAACATATTCATAGAGTAATCAAATAATATTAATTCAGGCAGCGTAGTACAGTGGGAAGAAAGCTCAATTTGGAGTTAGAGGACCTAGGTTCAAATCCCACCTGTGTGACTTTGGGCAAACTCTGCGCCTGTTTCCTCATCTGTCAAATGAGGAAGTTATACTAGATGATCCCTAAAGTTACTTCCAGCTCTAAATCCATGTCCTGTGATTCTATGATCTACAGTGTCAAGGCACTGTGCTGTTCTCTTGTGGGAAGTAGAAGCTGTAGTCTCTGACTTCCTGGATCTTAAACTCACTAGAAGAGATAAGACACATACACAAAAGACTCCATAAAGAAAGGCATACTGAGAAAGTGCCATTTTGGGTGAGAAGATGAAAAACTTCACTTCTGGTTGGGGGCTCTATGGGAAGGTGATATCTGACTTGGGCACTGAAGGGAGAGAGGAAAATGAGCAGGTGGGTATAGGGAGTATGAAAGGCATTTGAAGAAAAGGAAACAGATGGAACATATGAGGAAATATTTACTCACATTTAATAAATAAAAAATAGCTAATATTTATACAGCATTTACTGTGTTCCAGGCACTTTGTGCTAAGCACTTTTACAATTATTATTTCATTTGGTCCTCACAATAACCCTAGGAGGCAGGTGCTATTAGCATCTTTATTTTACAGATGAAGAAACTGAGGCAAACAGGTTAATTGACTTGTCCAGGGTCACATAGCTAGTAAGTGTCACCGGCTAGATTTGAACTCAGATCTTCCTGAGCCAAGGCTCAGCCCTCTAGAGCACTTTTCTTGCAACAAACCAGTGGTAGTGAGGGAACTATTACACACACATATCCCTACAAGCTTTCATGAAGGGAAAGGAAATGATGTTTGAGTTGGGCCTGAAGGAGTGGTAGGATTTTAACTGAGGAAAATCAGAGATCAGTATTCTGTACATGCTCTATTACCTACCCTCTACCTAAGGTTCTCTCTAGGAAAATCAGAGTTTGACTTTTATATAGAAAAGGAAAAGGGTCCTGTTTCTGTGCAATCACTCAGTCTTACAAGACAGTGAATATAGGACAGGCTTTATTCAAACAGACAAAAAGTGCAGAGGATTTCTCTACCAGAGTCCATAAACAGACACCTCTCCTTCCTTTTGTGGTGAGCCCCTCTTTCCAAGGAAACCCTGTAGTCCTCCCAGGCCTAGAGTATTGTCCTGAGAAGGCCCCTTAACCTCACCTTCAAAAGAAAGCACCCAAGCAACCTATCCATCCCTTTTTCAAGTGAGATTTTTCTAGCAGACCTCTTACTATTTTATAACAGTCCTCCTGTCTTATAATACTTATTACTTATGGGATTGAGTCCTCCCCACAAAGGGCAAACCACCCAGGGTCATTAAAAAGCTGACCGCCTTCTCCTAGACCTGTAAAGTCCACACAGCTCACAGTACCAGGGAGCAACAAGGCCAGAGTTTACTCGAGTAACTCAGCTATCTCTGTTTTTCTGTTTCTTCGTTTTGCCTCCACTTGGTCCAGGAAATCCTCCACTGCTCAGCCCAGGTGGTTTGTATTCTAACTGGTGTTGGCTTGGCTTGAGAGCTCCCTGCTGTTCCATCTCTGCCTTTATCTGCTCCCACCCCCACCCTGGGCCACATGCTTCCTTGAAGCACAAGGTTCCCTTGGAAGGACCAACGTGAAGCCCTGGAAGAGCGGTCTAAAGGTGCAAGCTTCCTTTCCTGGGAGCCAAGTCTGTTTGTAACCCCTTTTCTCTCTGTCTGATCTCCAGGGTACATATACAAAGTGTATGAATTGGCCATCAATCAATCATCCTACCTCAGTTTCCTCATCTGTAAAATGAAGGAGTGGGACATGATTTCCAAGGTCCTTTATACTTTAAGAAAAAAAAATGTATTTAAAATGTAAAATCCTATAACTCTCATGATGGTATTAAAGAGATAAAAGGGGGACCCAGAGCCAGGGAAGGCCTCATCCTATCATAGAGCTAATTTTGTCAAAGGAATTTTAACATCTCATTAAGAAAAAAATAAGGATTCAAGTGGGTTTTACTAAATATCTCCTGGGTATATTGCCTACAGTTGTTAACCACAGAACCTTAGATAAAACTGTACATTTCTAGTGCAACCCTCTCCTCCACCCCCACCCCCCCACCCCCACTTATTTTACAAGTGTGGAATCTGAAGCTTAAGGAAGTTTAGTCCTTGCCTAAAGTCACATTTGATCCAACATTTTCCATCATCACTCCTCAGACCCAGAGAATAGTGTTAGGCCAGCAGTCACAGTGAGCTGCCCGAGATCAGCTCTCTTCTACACTCAAAAAAGAACAGAGCCAAATGATATTTACAGCTATGTCAGTAAATAGAGTGACAAAGAAAACGAGATGGTATTTTGATCTGTTGACAGAGGATCTCAGAATCATGATCATATATTCATGTTGGAACAAACTTGAGAGGTCATCTACCTTATACAACCCTTATAAAAAGACCTCAAATATCTCACAGAATGCCAGTACCTCTGAGTTAGAAAGGACCTCAGAGGCGGTCAAATCCAGCCCAGACAGAAATTCTGTCTTCAACATTCCTGACTGCTCATCCCCCAGAAGACCTACATAATAGGTAGCCCATTCCTTCTCAGGCAATACACTCCACTTTTGTGAAATTCTAATAATAGGAAATTTTTCCTCATATCAAGCCACAATCTACTTCTGGAACTTCCACCCTTTGCTTCTAGCTCCTTCTGCCCTCCAGGGCCACACAGAACAAGTCTAATCTCTCTTCCACGTGACAGTCTTTCAAACACTTAACACAGCTATAACATCTCTCCCTTAAGTCTCTTTCTTTCCCCAGGCTAAATCTCCCCAGTTGCTCTGGTGATAGGGAGCTGACTCATAACAGATGCCAAAAATATGAATGACAGTTTTGCAGAGAGGGTCAAAGCACTTTACTGATTAGGCCAACATGTTTACTAGCTTACTCAGTGTTCATCAGCCACACACACACACACACACACACACACACTCATGGCAGTGATGCATGGGAGGGCAGTCAGTGTTCCATGAATTCACTGGAAGTACAGTACCAGTGATGTGGATCAAACCACAAATGTGCATTCAAATTCTTCTCTAACCATGGTTCAATTAATTTCAATTCCAGGCTAAATTCTTTCAGGTCTGGGACCTCTGGACTTGTGATGATTTGTTAACTAATAGGGTTAGGTTGCAGGTAAGTGGTCCCTATCTCCCCCCTGCCCTCCCTCCACACACACACAGGGGAGATTCATGGGTGGTCCTGGAGAAAATTGTGAAGGGCTTCTTATTGTGGGAAGAGATTTTAATCTTCTTCTAGGTTCTTTTTTTCTAAATTGTTAGCATTTTTTTATTAGAAAAGTAAAAAATTGAAACAAATGACAAAATTGGGACATACTCATCTTAAGCTATTTTATAATATGTGTACTATATATATATGTATATATATATTATATATATATATACACACACATTCATACCATACATGCAAAGGCAAGCTCATACTTTGGGTAAATTAATTGATATTTCATATCTGGAAACAAAAAGGGCCACAATGTTGTTTTTAAAGCATTGCTATTTGAATTTCCATCTTGATTTGGAATGAACTTTGAAGGTATCTTTTTATACACAATAACCCAGTAAATATTTGAACCATCATTTTCTGAGAAATTCTTTCTTAGTACTTATGAGTGAAAGCAGATTAATGTGTCCAGTTCAAATAACTTGGGCAGTGGTTAGGATATCTGCTCAAAATTCAAATTAACTCAATGCAAATAAATAAATAAAAGTTAGGCTTGGTTCATAAATGTCACGTTGTACTCCTTAAATAGAATATAATCTGTTTGAGGGCAGGAGCTCCTCAGCTCTGCATTTGTATATACTCAGCACCCAGCAGAGTAGATGCTTAACAAATACTCATGACATTTAGCTACTACTACCCATTAAATAATTTTGCTTACAAAGACAGATATAACTTTAAAATAGATAGTCCAGCTCGGAAGTATCACTTTAAAGGGCAGAAAAAAGTCATATTTGTTGCATGAAAATTCTTTATTATGACAATAGCATCATACAATTTATATGACCTTGGTCTTTCCTCTTTGCCTTTATACAAAGCCAGAAGAGAAATACTGGTGACATTTACAACCTTGAATCAACTTCAGGTATGTCATCAACAGCATGATCTTTCATGCTCAAATCTAGCAACCCAGACTTCATCATATACCTCAATAAAATTTGGGGACAAAGGCATGGATGTTTCTTTTTTGTAGTTTAATTATCTAGACTTTGACATACTTCCTGATGCCAGAATTGGTTTACCCTTTTTCATGGGATGCTACTGCAAATAGATTGGCCTTTATGGCAGGACCAAAATGGGCTTTTTTGTATGGTCTGTCATGCCACTTTTGGTCTTTTCTGCGGCTGCAAACCTTTCTGTATGTTGGTCTACATGTTGTCTCTCCCCGTAGATTGTAAGCTCCTTGAGGGAAGGACTGTCATTTGCCTCTTTTTGTACCTGGCACATAGTAGGCACTTGATAAATGTTGACTGATTGATTGATAAGAAGACCACAGCACCTATCTATGCTGCCAGGATCTAGGCCAGAGCAGGAAAGAATAAAAAACACTTTATATCCTTTTAAAGTGTTTTTCTATCTACTTTTTGCACTCTCCCCCATAGTACATTTAGGCCCCTCATTCGTCAGTCCCTACCCCAGCTACCCAACATGCTTTGTAGTCTAGGCCTGTCTTCCCCAAGTGTCTCATTCTCTACAGCAGAGGTTTCAAACCCAGGGCAAAACGCTCCTGAGTGGGTCAAGCTAGATTAAAACAGAATTGGGAAACATTTGGCAAAATAAATGAAATACAATAGAACATACAGAAAATGTTAATATATAGTTTTATGAGTTAGTTACTTGTAGGGATCCTTAAGTTCTGTTTAATGGTCCTGTTTCTATTTAAATTTTATATTACTGCTTTACAGCAAGGGTCCTTAACTTTAGGTCTGGGGACTTGGTATAAAAAAAAATTACAAACTGTATTTTAACATCATTGATTTCATTTTTAATTTCATGTATTTATTTTATCTAAAAAGAGTCCATAGGCTTTACCAGATTGCCAAAGGGGTCCAGAACATAGAATAATATAATGCTCTAATCTAGACCTTTCCTGTCTCCCCGTCAAAATGTACAGAATAACCAAGAATCAGAGGTGGAGGAGAACTCAGAAGCCATCTAGCCCAAATGGTACCTTAATAAGAATCTCATTAAAGAGCTAGGGTCTCACAGGTAGTAAGAAGGACTTGCTCTTGATTGATCTTTGCTAGAAGATGTCTAGCAAGGGGGAAACCACACTCTCCCAAGGGGCTTAATCTGGTTTTTGATAGCTCTAATTTTCAGATTTTTCTTTCTATTTATCCAAAATCAATCTCTGTAACTTTCTCCTGTAGCCTCAAATTCTTTCTTCTGGGGCCAATCAGAACACATCCATTTCCTTCTTCCACCCTCTAGCCCTTCAAATTCTCATGTAGTGAGTATGTTCTGACCCACTCTCCCAGAGCCAGGCCTACTACATCCCTCCCTCAGGGTCCTGGGGGTACTGGAGGGATTTTGGGAGCATCCATCTTTAATGCCATCAGCTCTAAGCCTGGTGATTTACCTTTTCTCCACTGTTAGCCACCATTGCCTAGCACCTCAGTTCCATTTAACCACTTAACAACAATTAGCTCATCCAAAGGGATATTTACTTCAAATTCGTAGCCATAACAAAAACACAAACTCCCCCGCCCCCCAATTCCTCAGTAGTACCCTTATATTACATGGGTCTCTGGGGAGAGTGGCCTAAGTCTTAGAAGTTTCTACATGACATTGGTCCTACCAAGTTCATGTCCAGATGAGGGACTGCTGAAAGATGAATTTTGTCAAAGGTGTTTCTGGGATAGTTCGTAACAGTCACTCTTGAAGGGCACTCCTGGGACATCAAGATGCCCAGATGCTTCATCTCCTGACCTTTCAAAATTCAGTCCACAGATCTCTGTAACCTAGGACAAAAAAACCAAGTCCTGTTTTTCTGGGAGCCACAAGGGCTTGGAGAGGAGGCCCAAGGCTTCTCCTTTACAGTGTCCCTCACAGATTCTGTCAGTGAAGGAGCAGCCAAAGAGAATGAAATAGGAGAGAAGATGCACAAGGATCAGGTTATTATGGCTTTTTCTGACCATGCAGCCAATCAAAAAGGCTTCTTATCATGCACTTAGCAGACTAGAGTCAGTTACAGAATATTTATGCATGCTCAGGTCCTTCCCAGGCACTCTACAAGGCGTCAGCAGGAATCGCCCAGAAGAAGGCATCTTAGACGCCTCCATGTGGGGAGAGTCTATCAGTGGCGCTCTCTGCAGAGCTGATTCCCTTTATATTTGAACATGGCTTTCTGCTTCTTGCCAAGTACCTCACTCCTCCAGGCTAAACATTCCTGGCTACTTTTCCTGTGTGCCACTTCTGGCTAATCTGAAAAACTAATCCATGCTAAAATGCCTAGTGGATCCTCATGATTTAATAGATTACTCCTTCCTCAATAACACTTTTGCATTTTAACAGAGGCCTCCTGGAAAATAATCTCACAACGGTGATCATAGTGATTTCACACTGCTTTGAAAACTCATGTGAGGAGAGATTTTCTGGCAGACTAGCTTTTTAGTATTCCTTAAATCACACCACACCTCCTAGGTCATAAAAGAAAGACCACTGGATTGTGTGGGATCTGGGTTTCTAGTTCCAGTTCCATCATTAATTAACCATGTGATCTCTCTGAACCTCAGTTCAATGTAAAATGAAGGTGTTGAATTAGATAGAGATCCTTAAAGATCCCTCAGAAGCATGAAAATGCCTCAGCAAGTAGTGGGTTTCTCTCTTTACTGGAAGAATTGGTAGATCTTGGTTTGGGAAGAGTCTCAGAGGCATTTCTAGTGTAGTCTTATTTTGCAGAAGAGGAAACTGAGGCTCAGGGAGATTTAAAGTTTTCCTTCCAGAGGCAAAATCTGAACCAGAGTCCCCTGAAGCGGGGGTCTATGCTGTTTTTGCTGTACTGAACTGCTATCTTCAAGGAAAGGTTAGATGACCATTATTCTGAGGAGTCTTGTTCGGTAGAGGTTGGGCCAGTCTGAGATCTTTTTTGAACTCTGAGATCCTGGGACTCTAGAATGGAAAGAGTATTGAGCTTGGAGTCAGAAAAACTGGATTTCCATCCTACTTCTTCCATTAATTGTGTGTCCATAGGCCTTTTTGAACTTAGATTAGATGATCCCTAGGTACCTTCTAGCTCTTAACAGTCTATGATTCTGTGAGCTAGAGAGCAAGTAGTGAAATTTCTAAGAAGCTCTATGTTCTTTTTACTCCCCTTCCTATTAGAAGTAGCTGGGGGCACTGTGGGCTAGAGGACTCAATCTAGAGGTAGGAAGATTGACAAGTTCCAAATCTAGCCTTAGAGTTTCACTAGCTGAGTGGCCCCAAGCAAGTCACTGTGTGGGTTTCTTCAATAGTAAAACAGAGATGATAATAGCACTTCCCTCCCAGGGCTGTTATGAGGATCAAATGAGATAATCTTTGTGAAAAGCAAGTGGCACATAGTAGGTACTCTATAAATGCTTAGTCCCTTCCCTTCAGGCTTCTACCATGATTTGATTTTGAAAACTATTAAAGAAAAGTCATTTGTCCAGCATCTCCACCTCCTTTTGCCTTTTTTTGTTGCTTCCTGCTGCTAAAGATTGATACCTTTAGAAGCCTATTGCCCTTTGTCGCTTTGAGGGTTGATATTCCTAGAAGTGCTGATTTAGTGCATCAGAGACCAGGCAGGTGGTGGGAAGAAGCTATTTGCCAATAGCCTCTTAAGCAACCCAGGAACACTTTTTGATTGTTATCATTCAACACACTGGAGATGTTCAAGAGCAAAATATGGGGCCATAGGGTCAAAAACCCATTATTATTAATAGGGTAGGAAAACCTGTACCTTTTTCTGCCTCTGATTTTAGGAACATAGATTGAGTGCTGGAAGGGAGGGACCTTAAAGTCATCTAATTCCACCCCTCCTTTTATAGATGAGGAAACAGAGACCCAAAGGGGATGAAATTACTTGCCCAGGGTCTCACAGGGAGTAAGTAGGACAGGTGAGATTTGAACCATTGTCCTCTGACTCCAAAGTTATTCTACCTTTCACTGGAGTTAAATGTAATTTAACAAACATGTCTTGGATGCATACTATGTACAAGGTACTGGTCATATAGAGATAAAACTAGAAAACTCGTTCCTTCTAGGAGTTTACATTCTACTTGAAGGATTCACAGATAAGTAAATACAAGATAATTTGGAGAGGGAGAAAGCACTAAAAATTGGGGAAATCTGGAAAGGCTTCTATGTAGGAAGTGGCAACTGGGTTGCTCTTTCCAGGAAAAAAAGGATTGCAGCTATCTCCTTTATGACTGTGAGGTCCCTTGCAGCTCTGTGATCCTGCTGTCAGCACTAAGACTGATCCATGGGGTTTTGTACAAATTAATATGAAAGAACAATTTAAGGCAATCCTGGACACTGTAGGGGAAACACTCTTTGGGCTCTAAGATTTTTGCGTGAGCTTTCTAGTTGCCTATCACACCTGTCTGCTCTGCAATCATCTTCCTTTAAGGAGCTCAGAAAGGGGGAGATCCAATTAATGTCACACCCTTGCTCTGACAATGATTGGTATAATGATTATAATCATGATAATAGCAATTATTATTATACATTAACTTAGAACTTTTAAGAAGCTCGAAATGCACTTTACAGATTTTATTTCATTTATTACCTAGCCTAATTGTTTGATAAGTGAGGGGCATAGTGGTCAATGAACAGCTGTGTCAACTGAAAGGATTGCCTCATGCCTGTACCCTTGCTTCCTGGCATTATTGCTACTTCTGCAGGCTGAGCTACTGATAATTGCTAACCAGTGAATGTGGCTCCAACCAGCTTGGGCAGGTCTGTTTCTGCCTGGCTGGCCTCAAGCTCTTGAGCCCCAGGGTGCCAGTGCTAGAGTTACCTTTGTTGTCAATGCAAACCAAAGCCAGAATCACAGATAGCGAATGATGCAGGGGAGGGAGAAGCCAATGAATGGCCCAAACAGAGGCCACAGAGTTGGGAGAGCATTGTGAGGTTACAAAGGCATTACAGTGGAAAAGCGAGCTAGGGGCCACAGGAACAAATAAATGTAGCCTGGAATTTCTACAGGGCAGGCCACCACAGTATCATTTTCCAATTTTATAATGGAAGTTTATGAGAAAATAAGATTCATCTAACAGAAATTATGCAATTTTCTCCAGCACATTTATTTAATATGTAAAAGGGTATACATATTTCTACCAGGTGAAAGGATCTTCTAAATATATACTTCTTAAGTTTTTTGGAAAGTGACAAGGGGTGGTTTGGACTCTACCTATGGTATCATCAGTGTAGGGAATTCTTAGTTAGGAAGCTCCCTTTTCAACTGCTCTATAATTTACATTCCTAGAGAGTTGTTGGAGAACCTGAAGGATCAAATCACTTGCTCAGAGTCAGCAACACAGCTACTGTGTGTCAAAGGCAGAATTTGAACCCAGGCTTTCCTGACTGCCAAATTGGCAAGCTGCCTATCGAGTTTAGTGACAACCAAAATATGTCTCACTTTACAATAGGGAGGCAGCTTAGTATTTTGGAGAGAACTTTGTATTGGGAAGCAAGCGACCTAGGTTTCAACACTGACTCTTCTGCTTATTAGTTCTGTGACTTTGGGCAAACCACTTTTCTCTCTGGTCCGTAGTTTTCTCACTTGTCAAATGAGGGGGGTGGACTAGATGGGTCCTTCCCAATTCCGCATCTTACAATCTTTTGTGGATACACTGCATTTATGGCACTTTTCCACTAAACATAAATATTGTTTATTGGGATGTTAGAGCCACCCTCGGGGCACAGCAGGGCAGCCATACAGCAGTACTGCAGTACCAGCTGACAACAGGAAGTGAATTACTTCATTATAACTGCAGGGACAACCGAGATGGCCAGTTTGGGATTTAGGTAGGCAAGGGCAGAAAAACAAAGGCCCTGTGCTCTGTTTGCTATGGTTTTCTGCTACGTAAACATTTTCTCTTTTGAAAATGTCATCAAGTCTTTAAAGTTTTCACAGGGCTCAGAGAACTGGGGTTTAAAATATTTATATGTATTATATTACATATTTAAACATATGTAAGACATATGTTTAAATATACAAGACATTCAAATACATATAAAATACACCCATATACAGATACATATATAAACATCTACATAATTTTACATTTAGGCATATATACTACTACTACTTCCTATTGTTATTATAAATAGTTTCATTTAAAATAACCTAACAGTCACTGTGCAGGTGTGCAGATCTTCTAATTCAGAAGAAAGAGGGGACAAAATATCAGCCTAGATGGATTCCAGGCAGCTCCCAACTAATATTTTGACCACTAAGCCACTCCTCCACTTCAGAAGCTGGCCAAGAGCAAAGATAAGTAAGCCGTGGGAATTTAAGATTGTTTTCTGTGAATGTGTGTTGAATTTGTCATTGCTTAAAGAATCTGGGAGCTGAAGCTACCCTAGTCCTTTGTTGGCCTACCAAGTGAGGGAAGAGTCTTTCTTTCAAGCCCCTATTCATCTGATTGCTTTGCCAAAAAATAAATTAAAAAATTCAAATATCTCAACTCATTTTTGTAGAACTAATTTTTTGTTTCCCCAGTGTAGCCACAGTGCAGACTGTTAGAAAAAGCTTGTTGAATTGAGTTGAATTAAATAATAATTGATTAAATCAATCAGTACATGCGGGAGCATTTTTATTAAGGGCCTACAATGTGGCAGACACTGGCCTAGGCACTAGAGAGACCAAGAATGAAACAGTCGCTTGCTAGAAGCTTAGATGCTAACTAATGCAGAAGCAGGACAATACACTGCCCTTAATTTTACCCTTACAACCTTAGTTAGGGTTAAGGGTTACCCACTTTACCTTAAGTATTATTCGATGTATATTGATGTATGATTTTGAGGCTAGCCCCATATTTACTATCAGTCAAGAACAAGTATTTATTAAACGCCTACTGTGTTCCAGACGCCGGGCACACAAATGCAAAGGACAAACCATCTCCACTCCCTCGGAGCTCTTTCTACCGAAGTTTCGCTTTTGTCGAGTTGCAGGGGTGGGGGAAAGGGGGGAGGCCGGAAAGGTTAAGCACTTAGGCTGACGCACGTTTGTTTGCTTTTTTTTCGATGGGAAGAGCTTGAACCCAGAGTTTCCAGTTTCTTGGGATGGCTCTTTATCCACAAGCCACGGTACCTAGTAAACACTCAATACATTCTTGTGGATTCATTGCCTGATCACTCGCTTAACAGGGGGTTGCTTTTTTTTTTAATGAATAAATGAATGAAAGCAGATTGAAAGGGGAACTTGGGATCAGAGAGCCCCACAGAGCCCGGCCAATACATAGGGATTGCTTTCATTGGCAGACACATGCCCCTTGGCAAGCAAGGTTGGAGTTGTGTGTGTTTTAATGCTGGTGACGGGCTATTCTTATCCATTTACATCCTCTTCTCTGGTCTCCCTGGGATTTATATTAGACAGTCAGCGGGCTGGGCTGAAGCATCTAGCCAGTGGGGGTCCAGGTGGGGCTCAAACTGGGATCCAAGCTGTGAGGAGGACCGTTCTCTTACAAAGAGGAGTTAGCCCTGCATCCACAAACTACACTTGCATGCTCTGGGGGCCGAACTGCTTTCTTGCTGAAACCCTATGACAAGGCGAACGATGCTTTGGGTCTTCAGCTAAAAGACCTGGCTGCCTCCATTGTCCCAGCGGGGCCCGGCTCCAGCCAAGCCCGTGGGGCCAGGGGGTGGGGGTGGGGGTGGGGGTGGGGGTGGGGGTGAGGCTCGGCCAGCCGTAGCTGCTGTCGTTACCCAACACAGCGGCCTCTTTCAAAACAGGACATGTTGAGAAACTGAATTTCCTCCAAAGGAATAACAGGGCCGTGCCTTCCTCCAACTGCTTTCTGGGAAGAAGAGGAGAAGCACGTGCCCGGGGACACCCAGGCATTCCCAGAGCGCGCAGTCCCGTGAGGCCGCCCTGGCACCAACGGGCCCCAGCTCCTGCACTGCAGTGAGCGGGCTCCCCTCCCCCCCTCTTCGCGTCCCTTCCCCACCCCCCCACCCCCGCAGGCCTGGCTCCATCCAGGGCGGAAGCTGAGTGAGGTGAGGGACAGCAGGTACTGCGAGGGAGCCAGCGCCCTGGGCCTCTGCCCTCCTGCCTCCTCCCCAGTACTCCTGCTCCTCCCCAATCCTCCTCCTCCTCCTCCTCCTCCTCCTCCTCCTCCTCCTCCTCCTCCTCTTCCCCCTTCTCCCTTCTGCTCAGCTCCGCAGCCTCCATTTGGGAGGCGGGAGCGGATTTCTGAAGCTGGAGAAGTGACACCTGCTGGTCGAGCCTGGCCCTGCATGTCGATGCGAACCCTGCCCCCTTCCCTCCGCCCCCCCAGCAGGCTCCAGAGCTGTGACGTCACGGGGAGTCAGGTAAGGCTCTTCCCGCACTGTGCTCGCGAGGTGAGGGGGAGGGGAGGGGCGAGAAAGAGGAGGACGGGGGAGGGGGCATTATCTGGGTAACCTTGTGCTTATGCTGGGTAGAAATTGAACCAGTACCGGACTGATTCTGCACTCTGGACGCTTTTTGTGTGGTTAGAAACATTAAAAAGCTGGTGTACAGATTTTTTCTGCCCTTTTAAATTCTTGTCGACCATGCATGTAGACAGCGTGTCCCGAAAGTCTTAGTGCGAAGCCGGAAGCCGCACCAAGACTTTTGGGACAACGTGTGTGTACATTTCTACACAGAGACACATGGACCTGTACCCACACATAGGCATGTTTAGGTCGTTTTTCAGCCCTGTCCGACTGACTCTTCGTGACCCCATCTGGGGCTTTGTTGGCAAAGATAACCATTTCCTTCCCCAGCTCATTTTACAGAAGAGGAAACTGAGCCAAACAGGGTTAAGTGCCTTGCCCAGCGTCACACAGCCAGTAAGTGTCAGAGCCGGGATTTGAATTCAGGTCTTCTTGACTCCAGGCCCAGCACTTTCTCCAGTGCTTCTCCTAGTTGTCGCACACAGATGTATCCCTATACACATGCCTGTACCTGTACTTACACACACACACACACACACACACCCCTACAATACACATACGTATACACGTGCATATAAACATACATATGTGTTCACATATTCCCATACCTCTACCTACATACATATGTACATAGACACGTGTGTATATACACCTACACATACAGATACACATAAACACACACACACTTAAAGCTGTGCTGGTAAATATTCAACCACTGGCTTTAAAAAATTGTGTTCAGGACATACTTTTAAAGCTTAATCTGCATTATTTAACATTTTCTCCATCACTTTCTCTAAACAATGAACAAAATGATAAACCAAGCCTTGGTTTGTAGACTTTGCCTATTTCAGGGTGTAAATGCTTACCCTGAAAAGTTAACAATGTGTTTGAGAGCTGGTTCTAGTGGGCTCTGTTGCAGCCTGTGTATGTGTGTGTGTATGTATATGTGTATTCAGAAATGCACATGTATGTAGAAAATTTTGTTTAGCCCTGTGATCTCATCCTGCTGTGTAGACCTCTGATGGAAAGCAGGAACATTAGCCTGCAGTCTTAGATAATAACAGTAGCCAGCATTTGTATAGTGCCTGGCAGTGAGGGGTTAAATTATTGGCCTGTGGTCACCAATAAGCATTTAGTAAGGACCTGTTTTGTGTTAGATGCCAGACATACAAAGATCAAAAAAATAGTTACTATTGTCAAGAGCTTACATATTCTGGGAGGAGACAACAAGTCTGTGTGTGAATGCATTCAGAATAAAAACCAATTCAAAAAACAGAATTCCAGGTCCTTAAAGACATTAAGTGTCAGAGGTGGGACTTGACCCAGGTCTTCCTTACCTGAGGTTGACCCTTGGTCCCCACTTAGTCTTTTTGGACTTTTAATTTATTTTTTATTGGACTTTGATTTATTTTGAGTTTCAAATTCTCTCCCTCCCAAATTCCCCTCCCCCACCCACTTTGAAAGCAAGACAGAACTGACACAAATTACTAATGCTATATTTACCGTATCATATACTGTACTTGCTACATGTGCTAATACAGATTATATTTAACCTCCTCCTAACCCAGCCATCCTCAGCCATACCCACCACCTGCTGCTCTTATTTCCCATAACATTTGGTCAAGATTAACAATGTCCTTGCCACCCCATGCCATTTCTGCTAGGCTTAATTTGATCTGAGCTCTTCAGGCTCATGTGAACGTACTTGGTTCTGAACCTACAAACAGAATGGGATTACTGTACTGTGGTTTCCACAACCTGATTTTTATGGAGGAGATACTTGGGCATTATTCATTCCCATCAGTTTTCCTTAGATGGAATTGGTGGAACTTCCAGATTTTTTTTTTCCTATAAGGCATAAAGATTGACAGTCATAATTTACTGAAGAACACAGAGATTCCAACCATTCACAGAGACCAAAGAGGCAGGATTTCTGGGAATTGGCTTTTTGCCGAATGCTTGTGGTATGGCTCCTCCCTGCTGAGCCAGACAGATTTACCAAGCTGCTGGAATATCAAGGCCTTGGAAGTGGCCACTCCAGAGTCCCCGTTCCTCCTAAGGAGATCTTTAAATCACTTTTGGGCCTACCTTCATAAATTTGCCTTTTTTTAAAATGGACTTTTCTTTTTCCTTCTTTCCCCTTCATAATCAGAATTTGCTAGTGCCAGGACTTACTCACTGCCTTGCTTTGGATCCGCATGCTCAGAGCTGTCCCTGCAGTGACCCAGCTTTGGGAAGCAGAAACCCTTGGTCCAGCTGCTTCTGGTTGACTGTGTGGCACAGTTGTAAACCAGTAGAGGATATGGTTTCATCTTCCATCTTTGCTGCTTGTGATTTACATGACATTAGGCAACTTCTGTGGGCCTCAGTTTCCTTGTCTCATAGAATGAGGGGACTGGATTAAATAATCTTTGGTCCCCTTTCAGTTCTAAATCCTGTGGCCAGTCCCAGACCTTGTAGCTGACCCTTCAGTCTAGTGTGTTTTTTTTTTTTAACTCACATAGAGATGTGCATTAATTTCAGTAAACCCGATACACTGAAATGTAGATTTAGAGAGAGCTGGAGATCAGGAATGGTTATTCACTTTACAAAAGGACTCATTATAAAATTCCTTTATTATGAAGCTTTCTCAGTACATTGAACAAAAGTTTATCATAGGTACAAAAATTTGATCTATATACAACTTTTTCAGAAAAAGTTCTGCTAATGTAAAATGTGTAGCTATGTAAGTGTCTCTAGCAGGATAATAGAATATCATTCCAACACTTTTACTTCTCCTCTGTTGGGGTTCGGTACTCCCTTATCTTGTGTATGGCTTCTGGGCAGGTGTCTCAAATTGCTGGCCACCCACCTTTCTCACTTCCTTCTTTATTGTGTGCCCACCCCCACTTGTCCTTTCTTGGACTTGGGAGAGAATTATCTCTAGGGGTGTCAAAATGGAATTATATCAACACAACACTAATACTGTCTTTTTGACACCAGAATTATTAAAAGGTACTAAATTTAGTAAAAATGACAGTCCTCCCAGAATTAATTTGTGGATTTAATTAAATACCAATTAAAACAACAATGGCTTTCTCTTCAGTTGATTTGCATGTACCCTAAAATGTTGGTATATTTGGTTATTCCTGATGGAGTTCTCCCTTGTGGGCTAATGTGCCCCAGATGGTGAGATAAGGGGGCTGCTCTGCTGTTAACCGGTGAATGCTCCAAGATGTTGGAATCCGGGGGAGTTTCTGAGTTCCTGGATTCTGTCAGGAGGGAGGCGCAAACTTGGAAAAGAATATGGAAGCAAACAGATGGAGAACCACATGGAAAGGGGTTTCCTGGTGTGCTACTGAGCATCAGTGAGCCGGCCACTGAGGTTTAGGCTGAAGAGAGATGAAGGAAAAATTGACAGTTGGCCCACCCTGTCCATTCAGGTACTGAGAAATAGTTCTCCAAATGCTCATAAATTTTCCTTGTGAGATTTCTTCCCTATTCACCACTTTGTAAAAACTAACTTTAATCGCCAGTTTTACTAATTGGTTTTCCTTGCCTTAATTAAATGCTTTTGCATCTGTGTACCTGTTTGTCTTTAAGTAAGATAGCAGTGTACTGGTGGAGGCTTATACTGATTTGCAAAACTTATTGCCCAAAATAGTTCAGACCAAACCTGGGAAAAATAGGTGGGGGCTCCACAGCCATAGCTTTCAGGGGCGAGGTTTTATACCTCCATTTTTTTGTACAGATAGTAACCAATCTATCTCTTTTCATTCTGTTAGAATCTTGTCCATGGTCTCCCACAGTAAATCCTTTACAGAGGAGCAACCCAAAGTACTAGGGGTCTTTCTCTAGTCTAGACCTTTTTACCAGTGTAGTTTTAAGCCCTTATCTATTTGCTTTGATCTACCTACTTGACATTTTCTTATTGTTTTTCCTTGATAATATCTCTTATACCACTTCTTGCACACAGGTTACTATTGGAAATAGCTTATTACACTGTTCTTGAGTCACTCTATTGCCCTCTGGGTCACCTGCTATGTTGATTCTTCAGAGATTGTGTTATTTCATTAATTGCAAGCATACAGCGTTGTCAGCAATATATTTGTGTCTTTGTGTTGGGGATCAGCATGGGGTCATCAAAGCCTGGCACAATTTCCCAAATGCAATCTAGCCTGCTTCCCCCCCCCCCCATTCATTTCTAGGCATAATTAACGATCTCTCGCAGAGCCTGCTCCACATATATGTACTAATATGTTAACTCAGTAGACTGGCTGTCCACTTGCCTGTCATAGCTTGGAAAATGTGTATTTTTATCCACTTACTTTTTACCTTATGGATGATTAGGTCAATCTCTTTTGACCTTACATCTCATTAAGGAGACCCTCTACCATTGTTGGGTTTGAGGCAGTCAGTACAACATTGTCTACAGACAAGAATGACTGGAGAACCTTCCCGTTGGTGAGGACGTCATTTTCCTTTCGGATCCCAGGTAGGGTATCGCCTTGACAATGACTAATAATCAGAGGAGCACTACTTTTCATTCCTGTTCTTCTCCAACATTTCTGACAACTCCTCCTCCCTCCTCAAATCCCTCCTTCCAAATTTTCTCATTTCTTTTGGAAGGACTACCATCTTTCTAACCTTCAAGGTTCATAATCTCCATATTATCTTATATTCCTCACTTCCTTTTATCCCACATATAGAATTAGTTGCCATATGGGCGCTGTTTCTATATACATCCACAATATCTTTCATATGTGACTCTTCTTGCCTCATAGAACCAGGGGTGCCCTTAGGGTATATGTGGCCACATGCCACACTTTTTGGGGGTCCTTTGTCTCCATAAACAATTTGATTTAAAAATATATAACAAAATTCATGGGTCTGTATGAGGTCTGCTGATTTTTTGATGAAGATTTAGAAAAATTAGCTTAGATGTTTACTTTGTCATAAGTATGCTGAGCTGTATGTAGTAGAAATGACTGTTTAAATTTGTATTACTCTCATATTTTACTCAACCATTCTGGATATAGTTCTACACAGTTGCCACACCACCGACAGTTAAAGAGTGAATCTCCCCATCTGTCCTTCCAGCTATTCAAAACACTATTTCTCAGAAATTCCAGAAAAATGGTGACTGCTCACCTCACTTGAGGGACCACAGACCCTAAACACACCACAAATGTCCATAACTTCATTTTCAGAAAGTGTTTTCAAGACCATTCAAAAGCTAATACCCAGAAGTTAGAATATAGCAAATAGCCTGCTATCACTCCTCAATAATACCCATTCCAAGAAAAACTGAAAATGATGCTCTTTTTGCAATAGCATGTGTCACAGAATAAAACCTAGTGAATAAAAACGTTAGCAGAGATTGCAACTCAATTTGGTACATTTCTTGTGGGCAAAAAGTCCTTCCTAGAAAGTCCTAGTAATGATAATTCTTTTTTTTTTTAATTTTAAAATTTTTATTCATTATCATTTATTTATTTATTTTTGGTTTTCAGCATTCACTTTCATAAGATATTGAGTTTTAAATTTTTTACCCCTTTCTCTCCTCTCCCCTCCTCAAGATGTTGTGCAGTCTGATGCAGGCTCTACTTATACATTCATATTAAACATATTTTTACCTTAGTCGTGATGTAAAGAAGAATTAGAACTAATGGGAGGAACCATGAGAAAGAAGAAACAAAACAATAGAAGAAAAGGAGAGCTTCCATCTTCGTTCAGACTCCAGAGTCCTTTCTCGGCACGTGGATGGCATTTTCCATCATGAGTCTTTTGGAATTGCTGAGAAGAGCTGAGTCTATCAAAGTCAGTCATTGCGCAGTGTGACTGTTACTGTGTACAGTGTTCTCCAGGTTCTGCTCACTTCACTCAGCATCAGTTCATTGTGTCTTTCCAGGTTTTTCTGAAGTCTGCCTGCTCATCACTTCTTAGAGTGCAACACTATACCATTTCATGCATGTTCCACGACTTGTTCAGCCACTCCCTAATTGATGGACATCTCTTCAATTTCCAGTTCTTTGCTGCCACAAAAAATATTGATATATTTATTGATAGAAATGTTTTTGTACGTGTGGGTCCTTTCCCCTTTTTAATGATCTCCTTGGGGTACAGACGTAGTAGTGGTATTGTTGGGTCAAAGGGTGCATACAGTTTTATAATGATATTTATTTTCATGAAATAGGTAATTTTATAGATAATTTTTATTCCATCTTATGCTAAACTTTAATTATTTTTAAGTATTGTTTGTTGTATTGGCAGTCTAAATCAACCAGAAAATAGAATGTCAATACTATCTTTATACTTCATAGTGTCCTGTTTTTTGAAACCTCATGTACTGTAACTCTCTCTACTTGAAATTAAAGTAACAGTCACTTTGTATTAAATCTACAAAATGCATCAAGATTATAACCTAAGAAAATGGAATCAAGTGGGACTTTTCAATTGTTAATATAAACTTATAGCAGTATTTTCATATTAAAATTATACTATGCCTTGGTTTTTTGCACTATTTTTTGTGACAGTTTAAACACACACAAACATGAAAAGTATAAATTAAAATATGCTGGTTTGTTAACAGATGCTTTAACCTTTACAGTAACATTACATAACAGAAGGAGCTATCTTACACAGCATGATTGAGCTACATACATGTGTATTTTGATGGTAGGCGATTGTCTGGCCTTTAGATAGGAGCATTTTAATATTTATTTATTTATAAAATTTATTTAATATTTATAGTTACAGTCATACCATTTTGTAATACAAAATGTGAAACATTTTAATTTGAAGAAATAGTAGCTTATTTTGTGAATTATTGAGAACTTAGGTAAAGCACCCAGAATTTTTAAACAGCTAATGTGAGATATATTTGAAATGCTGAGAAGCAAATATAGGACATCAAAAGCAGTAGTTAATTGCTCAGAACATAGAGAGTATGCTACTAATATCAATATTTAAAGATTTTAAAAATGAGTATTTTAATGAGAATAAAAAGGATTTTGTACCATTAATAAGAGGGAAACTGGGCTGTGCAGTACATAAAGTGCCAGGCCTGGAGTTAGGGAGACCTGAGTTCAAATATGGCTTTAGACACTTAACTAGCTGTATGACTCTGAATAAGTCATTTAATTCTGCTTTTTTTTTTTGAAGGGAGGAAGGTAGGACAATTGGGGTTAAGTGACTTGCCCAAGGTCACACAGCTAGTAACTGTTAAGTGTCTGTGGTTGGATTTGACCTCAGGTCCTCCTGACTCCTGGGCTGGTGCTCTATTCACTGCTCCACTTAGCCGCTCCACTTAACTTTGTTTTGCCTCAGTTTCCTCATTTGTAAAATGAGCTGGGGAAGGAAATGGTTAAGCATTCAAGTATCTTTGCCAAGAAAACCCCAGATAGGGTCATAGAGTCGGACATGACTGGACAACAAAAACCATTAAATACATAAAATATTTTAAACTTGTTTATTTTACCTTTATCCCCTGATAGAGGAGTTATTGCTAAGGTTTTAAAGTGACTTGTCCATGGCCACACAGCTAACATATGTCTGCTCTAAGCCAAGCTGCCTCTCAGCAAATCTTACATTGGGCTGAAGTCTGCATGCTTGAAGATTATACCCACTAATTCTAGTCCCTCACTCTCAAGTAATAGAATGAAGTAATGTCTTTACAAATTAAAATTGACTATTTCCAAGGTTTCGGAGATAATGATTGTGTGGTACAAGGGAGAGTGCACTGGTCTTGGAGTCAGAAAGACCTAAATTCATAATCCTGCTTCAGACTCATACTGCCTGTGGAACCCTGGGTAAGTCACTTAATCTTTCTCATCCTCAATTTTCTCACCTGTAAAATGGGGATAATAATTGCCCCTACTTCCTGTGTTGAAAGGATTAAATCAGATAACATATAAATGGCTTTACAAACCATAAAGTGCCATGTAATAGTAACTGTTGATGATATACTCGGTCCCATTCCATGTCATTTGAGAGTGTGAAGGCAAGAAGCACTAAGAGAAAGAATTAGACATGAATACGGGGGATACGTTTACCTTCCTCATCCTGTAGTTTGAGAGAAGATGAGAGGTATGTTTGGATTTGACATTTTTCTCCATTAACCATGCAGACAGACTTTCCAGATCCTGTGGAGGGCCATTGTCATAGCATACTGGGACAGGCCCTTGGCTCCGCTGCCAAGACATCCCCTAGACTACACGGAGAGTTCTGGGGTTACCTGGAAAAATCATGCTGAGACAACTGGTTCAGGACTGATTCAGGCACAGTCTCTTGTCCTGATGCATTGATGGAAGTAGGGTGGGAAATACATCCAGGCCATCCTGAACTGGGGAAATGGGGAGCTTTTCTCTTTCCTTCCTCTTGTCTCTGCCTCTAATTCTTGGGCAGTAGTGGCTTCCAGGGCTGGCGTATGAGGGAGGTTAAACTCAATTGGACAAAGTCCCAACAACTCATCTTGAGAAGGGAAAAAGCTGCTGGGACCCATAAGAGAGCCAGCTATGGTAGCTCCCTTAGCTTTGGCCCACATGATACCACAGCATTTGCTCTGTAATCTCAGCATCCTGCAAGATCCCATCATCTCTGAAACCCACACCTCCTCAGTCTGGAGGGGCCCCCGCAGGTTCCTTCATCCCCCTGGTTGGAGTAGATGGATGGTAGACAGTAGAGAGTTCCTCCCAGAACTTCTGTTTAAGGAGGGCATCCTGGCCAGGTATCTCATCATTTCCCACGCCACTACACTCCTCTGGACTTTCATCATGCCCCATTTGGGGTAATCTTCCTGCCCTTTTCAGCTTTCTTTTATGTGTTGTCTTCCTCCCATTAGATTATGATCTCCTTAAGGACAAGGACAGTCTTTTGTCTTTCTTTTTATCCCCAGTGCTTAACACAATGCCTGTCTTATAGCAGACACTTCATAAATGTTTACTGACTGACTGACATAGTCCAGGACAACTGACTGGCTTAATTTATGTGTATTCATGCATTCCCATATCCCATACAATATATTCTATGCAAATAAGGCAGTCTTCACTTGGTTGTGTAAGTCAATAGTGTTAAACTCAAAGAGAAAGTTATTCCTGCTGGCTGCATATTGACTTAGAAAACCACAAATTAACGTTATCTTTGTTGTGTTATATTTTATTTATTTTGATAAACATTTCCCAGTTACATTTTAGTCTAGTTTGGGCCAAAGTAAGTTTTGAGGCCAGTTTCAGTTGTGGCTGGGAGGAAGGTGGTGGTATGAGTTTGACACTTGTAGTATAGGTCATTCATAATTTTTTCCTGTGTATTTCATTTTTATTTTAGTGACTTTTTTCATTTTATAATTTATTTGTTTTATTTTTTTTTATCTTAACTTTTTTTTTGAGCCTATGATGATCAGGTTCCTCTAAAACTGGAGCCCCTAAGAACCTGCTTCTTGAGTTCTGGGGATAGCACTGCATAACTACCTTAGTTCAGGCATCATCTCCTCTTGGCCTAGATTATTGCAACAGATTTCTAAATGGTTTCTCTGCTTTAAGTTTTCCTTTACTCTAGTCCATCCTACATATGGCTGCCAAAGGAATTTTTCATTTAATTCCAGTGGCTTTCTATTGCCTTTAGGATAAAATATAAATTCCTCAGTTTAACTGTCAAAGCCAAGTAGAGCCTGGCCCCAACCTATCTTTCCACCTACATTCTGTGATTCAACCAAACTTGTTTTCTCTCTTTTCCTCACATATGACAATCTCTTACCTCTGGACCTTTTCATTAGCCATTCACAATGCCTGGGAGCGTGCTTGGTCCTTAATGCCATGTAGAGTCCCCGTCTTCCTTTAAGACCCAGCTCAAACACCATTTTCTGTGCAAAGGCTTTCCTGATCTCCCCAACTCTGAGGGCCCTACCTCCAAAATTACTTTGTATTTAGCCACTTTTTATTTATTCACTTTATATTTATGCTGTCTATATGAACGGGTTGTTTCCCCCATTAGGATATAAACTCCTTCTTATGAGTCAGAATTGTTTCTTTGTACTTGTGCCTACCTCACACAGTGCCTTGGCACATTATCAGGCACTTAACAAATGCTTGCTGATTGATTAAATCCTGTATGATTTTAACATATACACCAGAAATTCTTTGTTGAAAGAGAGCCTTTAAGTCTGTGGTTTGGTTCTACAAGATTAAAAAAAATATATTATAAAACAAAACATACAGTAAAATCTGTTATTCTCTGTACCTTTCGGTCAGCTCCTTAAGAATGAGAACTGCTGTAAAAATTTGTTCTCTTCTCCAGTTTGCACAGTGGATATACAATAATATGGATTATTTACATAAAGAATTGTTAGGAGGCACTGTTGCAGTGGTTAGAGAGATGGCTTTGTAGTTGAGAACACCCAAATTCATGTGCTGCCTCTGGCACTGACTTGCATTGAGAGAAGCTGAGTCTTGGGAATGTTCTAGAGTGAAGAAATCACAGTTCCAATATTATTTTTAAAAAAAGATTTTATAAAGATAAGAAATATGTGAGTTAGTTGCTTATTAAAACCTTTTGTAGATCTACATTTTATTCTGTTTTTCTTTATCTTCTTTTATCTTGAGATATTTTATACAATGACACCTCAGTTCTTTGAAGATTGTGTCAAGCTCACTATATATTTTCTTGTTGTGTATTGTGTCTGGTCTGGCCGCCCTTATGTCATATTTCAAACTTCTTGTATGACACATCTCTATGGAGACTAAGATGGGAGGATCTAGACCTGGTGATTCTATTACTATCGATGATGAAGAATCGTCATTGACCCTCTTTGTTCCATTTCTGGTCTGTTTGCTATGTTCCTGCTTTCATCCATGGAACGTTCTTGGTCTGATGTCATCCAGTTGGGATCTCATGCTAAGCTTTCAGTACATTTATTTTCACTTCTGTTGTTTGACTTTTTTATGAGATGATATTGTTCATTAAACTCTCCCCATTTTCTGCCACAGTGTTTTATAAATAATTTTGTATTCTAAACCAGTGCTACTCTTAATCAGGTTTCTCAACATGGCATGGAGATCAAGCATTTTTGGGCTAAGATGATATCTGAACTTTTTTGACCTCCTCATTGTAGCAACAGTTTTACATAACTTTAGAATTTGTAGGAAACAATGACAATCAAGGCAAATAGCTTCCTTTTCCTCTTTTTTTTAAGCATCAAAGGCTCATTTAAATAGGTCAAAGCAAAGCTATTGCAATTTTTGAGTGTCTATCTTTATTCTTGCTTTGAATTTGAATATGATTTTGAACTCTATTCTAACTAGCCTAAGACTGCATGTAGACAACTTTCCTGTCTATTAAGATATAACCAAGTAGCATTTTTTTTGGTGATAATGTTCAATAATCACCATGTTTTCATGTCTGAAAGAAAATATTCATGATTTATAGCCAGGAAGCTATGAGTGGTCTATCTTTTGTATTGAAGACCTGAGTCATATTTTCCAGTGTACTTTCCACTATTCTTATCTGAGCTCACGTTTTAATTGAAGTCATTGAGTATCCAAGTATATACTGACTTACTTCCAGAATCTTGTCAAGTTCTATATAGAACTTGTCTACCTTTTCTTCCTCTGCAGCAGATGTTGGTATATAAACTGCATTTATTATCATGGTTCTTCATCACTTTTCTTCATGGACACTAAAAGACAAAATGGTATTTCTTGTTGTTTTTGAATACACGATGAAACCAATTCTTCCAACTCTTCCCAGCATCTCTAAGGTAAAGCTGTTATCTATCCTTCCACTTAGTACAAATTCCTTTTTCTTTTAGTTCTCTTTATTACAGAAATATTGACGTTGACATGGCACAGGTCTCTGATAATATGTTAATTTGGATTTGCTCTCTTAGGCTTAAATGTAAAAACAGTTTCATCTGTAATTAGGAGAGGGCAGGAGGGTAGAAATGGCCAATGAAGGCTCAGTTTTGGGAGTGTGTGCATTTGCTGAGACTGCTTCTGGAATACCCTGATTATATGAAACTGAAGGGCCCAGCTCTCCACTTGAGGGCATATGTAAATATTCTCTGACTTGGACTTTTAGATTGGCTGCTAAGTCACAACTGGGTGTTCATTCAAAAGGTATTAGACATCTTTCTCTTTGATTCTTGGCTGCACTGAGGAAAGACAAAGTATGAGCCTCTGGGTAAGGAAAAAAGCATCAGTGCCTCCATTCACCCCAATCTAGGTAGACATGTGGACTGTGAATAAATCTTTTGGGTAGAGGATTATTAGAAATAGCTGTGACCTTGTGAGCTTCAAGAAAATTGATGGAGCAGAGGTCCAATGATGGAAGGCCATGTCAGACTTCAGTTGAGCCAGCAGACTAAAGGTTCAGATCTTTTGACAATACTTTTTCATTGCTTATGTACAAAAAAAGCCATGGGGACTTGGGAAAATCCCTGAGGTTTGGCTGGATCTCAGTGGTCAACTCAGCTTTGCTCAGTTTAATCAACTTGAGGTGTCCTCAAAGCCTATCCTTGTTGAACATCCATCTCTTGCTGTTGCTAACCGTCTCTTTTGGTCAGATATTCAATAGCTGATGAATGTCTCCTTTTGTTCCAGCATCGAACCTCAATTGTCATTGAGTCAGGCCCAACCTTTAATACTAGTTTCCTAAAAGCTAATTGTTCAGTCATTAAATGATCTAGCAGTGCTAATTGCCAATATCAATGATATTAGAGAAGTACAAACAAAACCTGACTATTTTGATAATGGGAGATTGAGCCAAAAGCATTAGAAAAGAACCCTACTACCCCTGGAGGACTCCTAGAACCCTGAGAGTGAGATGTAGCTAGCTGTGTTCTAGGGACCCAGCTTTTCAGTTATAGGAAGATGAGATTGTAGCTTCAGAGCATACATGCACTGTGCATCAAAAGTCAGTCTGTCAATAAGTATCCATTAAGCTCACATACCAGGTACTATGCTAAGTGTATCTGAAAGGAAAGAAAGGGGAGAGGGAGAGAGAGAGAGAAAGAGAGAGAGAGAGAGGAGGGAGGGAGGGACAGAGGGAGAGCGAAGAAGGAAGGAGAGAGGGCAGGAAAGAAGGAAGGTGGGGGAGGAAAGAATGGAGTGAGGAAGGAAGGAAGGGACAGACATAGGGAGGGAGGAAGACAGAGAAAGAGAGAGAGAGGAAGGAGGGAGAGAAGGAAAGAAAGAAGTGAGGGAGGAAGGAAAGAAAAGGATATTAAATCAAGGGAACAAAACTGGGAACTCGGAGGTAAAGATAAATATACATTGCTACAAATCTGTTATCTTATCACCTGGGCCATAAGAAAGGGCATGCTGATAATCTGATAAGACTGACTGATGCATATCTAAGAACACAGCTTTAACTTTGAAGGAATTCTACCAACTTTTGTGTATAGGACTATCTACCTGAGTGTTCAAAGAAGGCTAACTTACCCTGCTTTGGCACCTTCTAAAATCTGAGGACCATCCGGTGGACCTGTATGTCTCATTTCTCTTTTTGGATAAATGAATGAGTGTTTTTAATACTATCAGTAACCCTATAGTTAGATCAGTTTATTGAGAAGTAGAGTTGAGGAGAAATTGGTACACTCACATGTTCTTAGGAGAATTGCAAATTGGTGGGGTTTTTTTGGAGAGCAATATGACAATATTAAACAAATTGGGAAAAATTATTTTGCACTTTGAGCTATAATAGCCTAACTGTATTATCCTAAAAAAAACCCAAAGCTACTGAAAAAATATAGTGTTATGTGTAATTGCAAAGATCTAGAAACAACCTAAAGATTAATGGTGGAGTAAACTATTATATACTAATGGAACTCTTTAGTGCTATTAAAATGATAGATATTAGGAATGCAAATTCATTTTAAAATGTTATTGATATGTTTCATTTTCAACACAACAAATATTTACAGATTAACCCTATTCCATGAAAGGAGGGAAACAAATAATTTATTAACTGCCTACTGTGTGCCAAGCACTTTGCTAAGCATTTTATAAATATTATCTCATTTGCCTTTTACAGCAACTCTTGGAGGTAGGTAATATTACTACCCCCATTTTACAGATAAGGAAACTGAGGCAGGCAGCGGTAAAGTGACTTGTCCAGAGTCACACAGTTGGTCAGTCTCAGTTAAGTAAAAACAAAAATACAGTGGCCTCGTCTGAAAGTGTATGCAATATTTCACATCTGTATTAATGCTCCCCATTTTTAATTTAAAAATTAAAAGAAATCTATTTATTCCTTCTTGTTCTTTCCTCCTCATCCCATGGAAGCAGAGAAGGGTAAGGAGGGGAAGAAAAGAAAAACAATTCCTTTTTTTTTTAGATTTATTAATTTTATTTTATTTGATACTTTTTTTTAAATTTTATTTTAGTTTGCATCATTCATTTCCACAAGATTTTGAGTTACATATTTTCTCTCCCTCTTTCCCCTACCCACCGCCCCAAAACAGCCATCCCAGTGTGTCCCCCCTCCCCCAGTCT
>JAQQSV010001020.1:40008-79717 GCA_028646515.1 Pseudochirops corinnae
ACCCTTCTCTGCTTCCATGGGATGAGGAGGAAAGAACAAGAAGGAATAAATAGATTTCTTTTAATTTTTAAATTAAAAATGGGGAGCATTAATACAGATGTGAAATATTGCATACACTTTCAGACGAGGCCACTGTATTTTTGTTTTTACTTAACTGAGACTGACCAACTGTGTGACTCTGGACAAGTCACTTTACCGCTGCCTGCCTCAGTTTCCTTATCTGTAAAATGGGGGTAGTAATATTACCTACCTCCAAGAGTTGCTGTAAAAGGCAAATGAGATAATATTTATAAAATGCTTAGCAAAGTGCTTGGCACACAGTAGGCAGTTAATAAATTATTTGTTTCCCTCCTTTCATGGAATAGGGTTAATCTGTAAATATTTGTTGTGTTGAAAATGAAACATATCAATAACATTTTAAAATGAATTTGCATTCCTAATATCTATCATTTTAATAGCACTAAAGAGTTCCATTAGTATATAATAGTTTACTCCACCATTAATCTTTAGGTTGTTTCTAGATCTTTGCAATTACACATAACACTATATTTTTTCAGTAGCTTTGGGTTTTTTTTAGGATAATACAGTTAGGCTATTATAGCTCAAAGTGCAAAATAATTTTTCCCAATTTGTTTAATATTGTCATATTGCTCTCCAAAAAAACCCCACCAATTTGCAATTCTCCTAAGAACATGTGAGTGTACCAATTTCTCCTCAACTCTACTTCTCAATAAACTGATCTAACTATAGGGTTACTGATAGTATTAAAAACACTCATTCATTTATCCAAAAAGAGAAATGAGACATACAGGTCCACCGGATGGTCCTCAGATTTTAGAAGGTGCCAAAGCAGGGTAAGTTAGCCTTCTTTGAACACTCAGGTAGATAGTCCTATACACAAAAGTTGGTAGAATTCCTTCAAAGTTAAAGCTGTGTTCTTAGATATGCATCAGTCAGTCTTATCAGATTATCAGCATGCCCTTTCTTATGGCCCAGGTGATAAGATAACAGATTTGTAGCAATGTATATTTATCTTTACCTCCGAGTTCCCAGTTTTGTTCCCTTGATTTAATATCCTTTTCTTTCCTTCCTCCCTCACTTCTTTCTTTCCTTCTCTCCCTCCTTCCTCTCTCTCTCTTTCTCTGTCTTCCTCCCTCCCTATGTCTGTCCCTTCCTTCCTTCCTCACTCCATTCTTTCCTCCCCCACCTTCCTTCTTTCCTGCCCTCTCTCCTTCCTTCTTCGCTCTCCCTCTGTCCCTCCCTCCCTCCTCTCTCTCTCTCTCTTTCTCTCTCTCTCTCCCTCTCCCCTTTCTTTCCTTTCAGATACACTTAGCATAGTACCTGGTATGTGAGCTTAATGGATACTTATTGACAGACTGACTTTTGATGCACAGTGCATGTATGCTCTGAAGCTACAATCTCATCTTCCTATAACTGAAAAGCTGGGTCCCTAGAACACAGCTAGCTACATCTCACTCTCAGGGTTCTAGGAGTCCTCCAGGGGTAGTAGGGTTCTTTTCTAATGCTTTTGGCTCAATCTCCCATTATCAAAATAGTCAGGTTTTGTTTGTACTTCTCTAATATCATTGATATTGGCAATTAGCACTGCTAGATCATTTAATGACTGAACAATTAGCTTTTAGGAAACTAGTATTAAAGGTTGGGCCTGACTCAATGACAATTGAGGTTCGATGCTGGAACAAAAGGAGACATTCATCAGCTATTGAATATCTGACCAAAAGAGACGGTTAGCAACAGCAAGAGATGGATGTTCAACAAGGATAGGCTTTGAGGACACCTCAAGTTGATTAAACTGAGCAAAGCTGAGTTGACCACTGAGATCCAGCCAAACCTCAGGGATTTTCCCAAGTCCCCATGGCTTTTTTTGTACATAAGCAATGAAAAAGTATTGTCAAAAGATCTGAACCTTTAGTCTGCTGGCTCAACTGAAGTCTGACATGGCCTTCCATCATTGGACCTCTGCTCCATCAATTTTCTTGAAGCTCACAAGGTCACAGCTATTTCTAATAATCCTCTACCCAAAAGATTTATTCACAGTCCACATGTCTACCTAGATTGGGGTGAATGGAGGCACTGATGCTTTTTTCCTTACCCAGAGGCTCATACTTTGTCTTTCCTCAGTGCAGCCAAGAATCAAAGAGAAAGATGTCTAATACCTTTTGAATGAACACCCAGTTGTGACTTAGCAGCCAATCTAAAAGTCCAAGTCAGAGAATATTTACATATGCCCTCAAGTGGAGAGCTGGGCCCTTCAGTTTCATATAATCAGGGTATTCCAGAAGCAGTCTCAGCAAATGCACACACTCCCAAAACTGAGCCTTCATTGGCCATTTCTACCCTCCTGCCCTCTCCTAATTACAGATGAAACTGTTTTTACATTTAAGCCTAAGAGAGCAAATCCAAATTAACATATTATCAGAGACCTGTGCCATGTCAACGTCAATATTTCTGTAATAAAGAGAACTAAAAGAAAAAGGAATTTGTACTAAGTGGAAGGATAGATAACAGCTTTACCTTAGAGATGCTGGGAAGAGTTGGAAGAATTGGTTTCATCGTGTATTCAAAAACAACAAGAAATACCATTTTGTCTTTTAGTGTCCATGAAGAAAAGTGATGAAGAACCATGATAATAAATGCAGTTTATATACCAACATCTGCTGCAGAGGAAGAAAAGGTAGACAAGTTCTATATAGAACTTGACAAGATTCTGGAAGTAAGTCAGTATATACTTGGATACTCAATGACTTCAATTAAAACGTGAGCTCAGATAAGAATAGTGGAAAGTACACTGGAAAATATGACTCAGGTCTTCAATACAAAAGATAGACCACTCATAGCTTCCTGGCTATAAATCATGAATATTTTCTTTCAGACATGAAAACATGGTGATTATTGAACATTATCACCAAAAAAAATGCTACTTGGTTATATCTTAATAGACAGGAAAGTTGTCTACATGCAGTCTTAGGCTAGTTAGAATAGAGTTCAAAATCATATTCAAATTCAAAGCAAGAATAAAGATAGACACTCAAAAATTGCAATAGCTTTGCTTTGACCTATTTAAATGAGCCTTTGATGCTTAAAAAAAAGAGGAAAAGGAAGCTATTTGCCTTGATTGTCATTGTTTCCTACAAATTCTAAAGTTATGTAAAACTGTTGCTACAATGAGGAGGTCAAAAAAGTTCAGATATCATCTTAGCCCAAAAATGCTTGATCTCCATGCCATGTTGAGAAACCTGATTAAGAGTAGCACTGGTTTAGAATACAAAATTATTTATAAAACACTGTGGCAGAAAATGGGGAGAGTTTAATGAACAATATCATCTCATAAAAAAGTCAAACAACAGAAGTGAAAATAAATGTACTGAAAGCTTAGCATGAGATCCCAACTGGATGACATCAGACCAAGAACGTTCCATGGATGAAAGCAGGAACATAGCAAACAGACCAGAAATGGAACAAAGAGGGTCAATGACGATTCTTCATCATCGATAGTAATAGAATCACCAGGTCTAGATCCTCCCATCTTAGTCTCCATAGAGATGTGTCATACAAGAAGTTTGAAATATGACATAAGGGCGGCCAGACCAGACACAATACACAACAAGAAAATATATAGTGAGCTTGACACAATCTTCAAAGAACTGAGGTGTCATTGTATAAAATATCTCAAGATAAAAGAAGATAAAGAAAAACAGAATAAAATGTAGATCTACAAAAGGTTTTAATAAGCAACTAACTCACATATTTCTTATCTTTATAAAATCTTTTTTTAAAAATAATATTGGAACTGTGATTTCTTCACTCTAGAACATTCCCAAGACTCAGCTTCTCTCAATGCAAGTCAGTGCCAGAGGCAGCACATGAATTTGGGTGTTCTCAACTACAAAGCCATCTCTCTAACCACTGCAACAGTGCCTCCTAACAATTCTTTATGTAAATAATCCATATTATTGTATATCCACTGTGCAAACTGGAGAAGAGAACAAATTTTTACAGCAGTTCTCATTCTTAAGGAGCTGACCGAAAGGTACAGAGAATAACAGATTTTACTGTATGTTTTGTTTTATAATATATTTTTTTTAATCTTGTAGAACCAAACCACAGACTTAAAGGCTCTCTTTCAACAAAGAATTTCTGGTGTATATGTTAAAATCATACAGGATTTAATCAATCAGCAAGCATTTGTTAAGTGCCTGATAATGTGCCAAGGCACTGTGTGAGGTAGGCACAAGTACAAAGAAACAATTCTGACTCATAAGAAGGAGTTTATATCCTAATGGGGGAAACAACCCGTTCATATAGACAGCATAAATATAAAGTGAATAAATAAAAAGTGGCTAAATACAAAGTAATTTTGGAGGTAGGGCCCTCAGAGTTGGGGAGATCAGGAAAGCCTTTGCACAGAAAATGGTGTTTGAGCTGGGTCTTAAAGGAAGACGGGGACTCTACATGGCATTAAGGACCAAGCACGCTCCCAGGCATTGTGAATGGCTAATGAAAAGGTCCAGAGGTAAGAGATTGTCATATGTGAGGAAAAGAGAGAAAACAAGTTTGGTTGAATCACAGAATGTAGGTGGAAAGATAGGTTGGGGCCAGGCTCTACTTGGCTTTGACAGTTAAACTGAGGAATTTATATTTTATCCTAAAGGCAATAGAAAGCCACTGGAATTAAATGAAAAATTCCTTTGGCAGCCATATGTAGGATGGACTAGAGTAAAGGAAAACTTAAAGCAGAGAAACCATTTAGAAATCTGTTGCAATAATCTAGGCCAAGAGGAGATGATGCCTGAACTAAGGTAGTTATGCAGTGCTATCCCCAGAACTCAAGAAGCAGGTTCTTAGGGGCTCCAGTTTTAGAGGAACCTGATCATCATAGGCTCAAAAAAAAAGTTAAGATAAAAAAAAATAAAACAAATAAATTATAAAATGAAAAAAGTCACTAAAATAAAAATGAAATACACAGGAAAAAATTATGAATGACCTATACTACAAGTGTCAAACTCATACCACCACCTTCCTCCCAGCCACAACTGAAACTGGCCTCAAAACTTACTTTGGCCCAAACTAGACTAAAATGTAACTGGGAAATGTTTATCAAAATAAATAAAATATAACACAACAAAGATAACGTTAATTTGTGGTTTTCTAAGTCAATATGCAGCCAGCAGGAATAACTTTCTCTTTGAGTTTAACACTATTGACTTACACAACCAAGTGAAGACTGCCTTATTTGCATAGAATATATTGTATGGGATATGGGAATGCATGAATACACATAAATTAAGCCAGTCAGTTGTCCTGGACTATGTCAGTCAGTCAGTAAACATTTATGAAGTGTCTGCTATAAGACAGGCATTGTGTTAAGCACTGGGGATAAAAAGAAAGACAAAAGACTGTCCTTGTCCTTAAGGAGATCATAATCTAATGGGAGGAAGACAACACATAAAAGAAAGCTGAAAAGGGCAGGAAGATTACCCCAAATGGGGCATGATGAAAGTCCAGAGGAGTGTAGTGGCGTGGGAAATGATGAGATACCTGGCCAGGATGCCCTCCTTAAACAGAAGTTCTGGGAGGAACTCTCTACTGTCTACCATCCATCTACTCCAACCAGGGGGATGAAGGAACCTGCGGGGGCCCCTCCAGACTGAGGAGGTGTGGGTTTCAGAGATGATGGGATCTTGCAGGATGCTGAGATTACAGAGCAAATGCTGTGGTATCATGTGGGCCAAAGCTAAGGGAGCTACCATAGCTGGCTCTCTTATGGGTCCCAGCAGCTTTTTCCCTTCTCAAGATGAGTTGTTGGGACTTTGTCCAATTGAGTTTAACCTCCCTCATACGCCAGCCCTGGAAGCCACTACTGCCCAAGAATTAGAGGCAGAGACAAGAGGAAGGAAAGAGAAAAGCTCCCCATTTCCCCAGTTCAGGATGGCCTGGATGTATTTCCCACCCTACTTCCATCAATGCATCAGGACAAGAGACTGTGCCTGAATCAGTCCTGAACCAGTTGTCTCAGCATGATTTTTCCAGGTAACCCCAGAACTCTCCGTGTAGTCTAGGGGATGTCTTGGCAGCGGAGCCAAGGGCCTGTCCCAGTATGCTATGACAATGGCCCTCCACAGGATCTGGAAAGTCTGTCTGCATGGTTAATGGAGAAAAATGTCAAATCCAAACATACCTCTCATCTTCTCTCAAACTACAGGATGAGGAAGGTAAACGTATCCCCCGTATTCATGTCTAATTCTTTCTCTTAGTGCTTCTTGCCTTCACACTCTCAAATGACATGGAATGGGACCGAGTATATCATCAACAGTTACTATTACATGGCACTTTATGGTTTGTAAAGCCATTTATATGTTATCTGATTTAATCCTTTCAACACAGGAAGTAGGGGCAATTATTATCCCCATTTTACAGGTGAGAAAATTGAGGATGAGAAAGATTAAGTGACTTACCCAGGGTTCCACAGGCAGTATGAGTCTGAAGCAGGATTATGAATTTAGGTCTTTCTGACTCCAAGACCAGTGCACTCTCCCTTGTACCACACAATCATTATCTCCGAAACCTTGGAAATAGTCAATTTTAATTTGTAAAGACATTACTTCATTCTATTACTTGAGAGTGAGGGACTAGAATTAGTGGGTATAATCTTCAAGCATGCAGACTTCAGCCCAATGTAAGATTTGCTGAGAGGCAGCTTGGCTTAGAGCAGACATATGTTAGCTGTGTGGCCATGGACAAGTCACTTTAAAACCTTAGCAATAACTCCTCTATCAGGGGATAAAGGTAAAATAAACAAGTTTAAAATATTTTATGTATTTAATGGTTTTTGTTGTCCAGTCATGTCCGACTCTATGACCCTATCTGGGGTTTTCTTGGCAAAGATACTTGAATGCTTAACCATTTCCTTCCCCAGCTCATTTTACAAATGAGGAAACTGAGGCAAAACAAAGTTAAGTGGAGCGGCTAAGTGGAGCAGTGAATAGAGCACCAGCCCAGGAGTCAGGAGGACCTGAGGTCAAATCCAACCACAGACACTTAACAGTTACTAGCTGTGTGACCTTGGGCAAGTCACTTAACCCCAATTGTCCTACCTTCCTCCCTTCAAAAAAAAAAAGCAGAATTAAATGACTTATTCAGAGTCATACAGCTAGTTAAGTGTCTAAAGCCATATTTGAACTCAGGTCTCCCTAACTCCAGGCCTGGCACTTTATGTACTGCACAGCCCAGTTTCCCTCTTATTAATGGTACAAAATCCTTTTTATTCTCATTAAAATACTCATTTTTAAAATCTTTAAATATTGATATTAGTAGCATACTCTCTATGTTCTGAGCAATTAACTACTGCTTTTGATGTCCTATATTTGCTTCTCAGCATTTCAAATATATCTCACATTAGCTGTTTAAAAATTCTGGGTGCTTTACCTAAGTTCTCAATAATTCACAAAATAAGCTACTATTTCTTCAAATTAAAATGTTTCACATTTTGTATTACAAAATGGTATGACTGTAACTATAAATATTAAATAAATTTTATAAATAAATAAATATTAAAATGCTCCTATCTAAAGGCCAGACAATCGCCTACCATCAAAATACACATGTATGTAGCTCAATCATGCTGTGTAAGATAGCTCCTTCTGTTATGTAATGTTACTGTAAAGGTTAAAGCATCTGTTAACAAACCAGCATATTTTAATTTATACTTTTCATGTTTGTGTGTGTTTAAACTGTCACAAAAAATAGTGCAAAAAACCAAGGCATAGTATAATTTTAATATGAAAATACTGCTATAAGTTTATATTAACAATTGAAAAGTCCCACTTGATTCCATTTTCTTAGGTTATAATCTTGATGCATTTTGTAGATTTAATACAAAGTGACTGTTACTTTAATTTCAAGTAGAGAGAGTTACAGTACATGAGGTTTCAAAAAACAGGACACTATGAAGTATAAAGATAGTATTGACATTCTATTTTCTGGTTGATTTAGACTGCCAATACAACAAACAATACTTAAAAATAATTAAAGTTTAGCATAAGATGGAATAAAAATTATCTATAAAATTACCTATTTCATGAAAATAAATATCATTATAAAACTGTATGCACCCTTTGACCCAACAATACCACTACTACGTCTGTACCCCAAGGAGATCATTAAAAAGGGGAAAGGACCCACACGTACAAAAACATTTCTATCAATAAATATATCAATATTTTTTGTGGCAGCAAAGAACTGGAAATTGAAGAGATGTCCATCAATTAGGGAGTGGCTGAACAAGTCGTGGAACATGCATGAAATGGTATAGTGTTGCACTCTAAGAAGTGATGAGCAGGCAGACTTCAGAAAAACCTGGAAAGACACAATGAACTGATGCTGAGTGAAGTGAGCAGAACCTGGAGAACACTGTACACAGTAACAGTCACACTGCGCAATGACTGACTTTGATAGACTCAGCTCTTCTCAGCAATTCCAAAAGACTCATGATGGAAAATGCCATCCACGTGCCGAGAAAGGACTCTGGAGTCTGAACGAAGATGGAAGCTCTCCTTTTCTTCTATTGTTTTGTTTCTTCTTTCTCATGGTTCCTCCCATTAGTTCTAATTCTTCTTTACATCACGACTAAGGTAAAAATATGTTTAATATGAATGTATAAGTAGAGCCTGCATCAGACTGCACAACATCTTGAGGAGGGGAGAGGAGAGAAAGGGGTAAAAAATTTAAAACTCAATATCTTATGAAAGTGAATGCTGAAAACCAAAAATAAATAAATAAATGATAATGAATAAAAATTTTAAAATTAAAAAAAAAAAGAATTATCATTACTAGGACTTTCTAGGAAGGACTTTTTGCCCACAAGAAATGTACCAAATTGAGTTGCAATCTCTGCTAACGTTTTTATTCACTAGGTTTTATTCTGTGACACATGCTATTGCAAAAAGAGCATCATTTTCAGTTTTTCTTGGAATGGGTATTATTGAGGAGTGATAGCAGGCTATTTGCTATATTCTAACTTCTGGGTATTAGCTTTTGAATGGTCTTGAAAACACTTTCTGAAAATGAAGTTATGGACATTTGTGGTGTGTTTAGGGTCTGTGGTCCCTCAAGTGAGGTGAGCAGTCACCATTTTTCTGGAATTTCTGAGAAATAGTGTTTTGAATAGCTGGAAGGACAGATGGGGAGATTCACTCTTTAACTGTCGGTGGTGTGGCAACTGTGTAGAACTATATCCAGAATGGTTGAGTAAAATATGAGAGTAATACAAATTTAAACAGTCATTTCTACTACATACAGCTCAGCATACTTATGACAAAGTAAACATCTAAGCTAATTTTTCTAAATCTTCATCAAAAAATCAGCAGACCTCATACAGACCCATGAATTTTGTTATATATTTTTAAATCAAATTGTTTATGGAGACAAAGGACCCCCAAAAAGTGTGGCATGTGGCCACATATACCCTAAGGGCACCCCTGGTTCTATGAGGCAAGAAGAGTCACATATGAAAGATATTGTGGATGTATATAGAAACAGCGCCCATATGGCAACTAATTCTATATGTGGGATAAAAGGAAGTGAGGAATATAAGATAATATGGAGATTATGAACCTTGAAGGTTAGAAAGATGGTAGTCCTTCCAAAAGAAATGAGAAAATTTGGAAGGAGGGATTTGAGGAGGGAGGAGGAGTTGTCAGAAATGTTGGAGAAGAACAGGAATGAAAAGTAGTGCTCCTCTGATTATTAGTCATTGTCAAGGCGATACCCTACCTGGGATCCGAAAGGAAAATGACGTCCTCACCAACGGGAAGGTTCTCCAGTCATTCTTGTCTGTAGACAATGTTGTACTGACTGCCTCAAACCCAACAATGGTAGAGGGTCTCCTTAATGAGATGTAAGGTCAAAAGAGATTGACCTAATCATCCATAAGGTAAAAAGTAAGTGGATAAAAATACACATTTTCCAAGCTATGACAGGCAAGTGGACAGCCAGTCTACTGAGTTAACATATTAGTACATATATGTGGAGCAGGCTCTGCGAGAGATCGTTAATTATGCCTAGAAATGAATGGGGGGGGGGGGAAGCAGGCTAGATTGCATTTGGGAAATTGTGCCAGGCTTTGATGACCCCATGCTGATCCCCAACACAAAGACACAAATATATTGCTGACAACGCTGTATGCTTGCAATTAATGAAATAACACAATCTCTGAAGAATCAACATAGCAGGTGACCCAGAGGGCAATAGAGTGACTCAAGAACAGTGTAATAAGCTATTTCCAATAGTAACCTGTGTGCAAGAAGTGGTATAAGAGATATTATCAAGGAAAAACAATAAGAAAATGTCAAGTAGGTAGATCAAAGCAAATAGATAAGGGCTTAAAACTACACTGGTAAAAAGGTCTAGACTAGAGAAAGACCCCTAGTACTTTGGGTTGCTCCTCTGTAAAGGATTTACTGTGGGAGACCATGGACAAGATTCTAACAGAATGAAAAGAGATAGATTGGTTACTATCTGTACAAAAAAATGGAGGTATAAAACCTCGCCCCTGAAAGCTATGGCTGTGGAGCCCCCACCTATTTTTCCCAGGTTTGGTCTGAACTATTTTGGGCAATAAGTTTTGCAAATCAGTATAAGCCTCCACCAGTACACTGCTATCTTACTTAAAGACAAACAGGTACACAGATGCAAAAGCATTTAATTAAGGCAAGGAAAACCAATTAGTAAAACTGGCGATTAAAGTTAGTTTTTACAAAGTGGTGAATAGGGAAGAAATCTCACAAGGAAAATTTATGAGCATTTGGAGAACTATTTCTCAGTACCTGAATGGACAGGGTGGGCCAACTGTCAATTTTTCCTTCATCTCTCTTCAGCCTAAACCTCAGTGGCCGGCTCACTGATGCTCAGTAGCACACCAGGAAACCCCTTTCCATGTGGTTCTCCATCTGTTTGCTTCCATATTCTTTTCCAAGTTTGCGCCTCCCTCCTGACAGAATCCAGGAACTCAGAAACTCCCCCGGATTCCAACATCTTGGAGCATTCACCGGTTAACAGCAGAGCAGCCCCCTTATCTCACCATCTGGGGCACATTAGCCCACAAGGGAGAACTCCATCAGGAATAACCAAATATACCAACATTTTAGGGTACATGCAAATCAACTGAAGAGAAAGCCATTGTTGTTTTAATTGGTATTTAATTAAATCCACAAATTAATTCTGGGAGGACTGTCATTTTTACTAAATTTAGTACCTTTTAATAATTCTGGTGTCAAAAAGACAGTATTAGTGTTGTGTTGATATAATTCCATTTTGACACCCCTAGAGATAATTCTCTCCCAAGTCCAAGAAAGGACAAGTGGGGGTGGGCACACAATAAAGAAGGAAGTGAGAAAGGTGGGTGGCCAGCAATTTGAGACACCTGCCCAGAAGCCATACACAAGATAAGGGAGTACCGAACCCCAACAGAGGAGAAGTAAAAGTGTTGGAATGATATTCTATTATCCTGCTAGAGACACTTACATAGCTACACATTTTACATTAGCAGAACTTTTTCTGAAAAAGTTGTATATAGATCAAATTTTTGTACCTATGATAAACTTTTGTTCAATGTACTGAGAAAGCTTCATAATAAAGGAATTTTATAATGAGTCCTTTTGTAAAGTGAATAACCATTCCTGATCTCCAGCTCTCTCTAAATCTACATTTCAGTGTATCGGGTTTACTGAAATTAATGCACATCTCTATGTGAGTTAAAAAAAAAAAACACACTAGACTGAAGGGTCAGCTACAAGGTCTGGGACTGGCCACAGGATTTAGAACTGAAAGGGGACCAAAGATTATTTAATCCAGTCCCCTCATTCTATGAGACAAGGAAACTGAGGCCCACAGAAGTTGCCTAATGTCATGTAAATCACAAGCAGCAAAGATGGAAGATGAAACCATATCCTCTACTGGTTTACAACTGTGCCACACAGTCAACCAGAAGCAGCTGGACCAAGGGTTTCTGCTTCCCAAAGCTGGGTCACTGCAGGGACAGCTCTGAGCATGCGGATCCAAAGCAAGGCAGTGAGTAAGTCCTGGCACTAGCAAATTCTGATTATGAAGGGGAAAGAAGGAAAAAGAAAAGTCCATTTTAAAAAAAGGCAAATTTATGAAGGTAGGCCCAAAAGTGATTTAAAGATCTCCTTAGGAGGAACGGGGACTCTGGAGTGGCCACTTCCAAGGCCTTGATATTCCAGCAGCTTGGTAAATCTGTCTGGCTCAGCAGGGAGGAGCCATACCACAAGCATTCGGCAAAAAGCCAATTCCCAGAAATCCTGCCTCTTTGGTCTCTGTGAATGGTTGGAATCTCTGTGTTCTTCAGTAAATTATGACTGTCAATCTTTATGCCTTATAGGAAAAAAAAAATCTGGAAGTTCCACCAATTCCATCTAAGGAAAACTGATGGGAATGAATAATGCCCAAGTATCTCCTCCATAAAAATCAGGTTGTGGAAACCACAGTACAGTAATCCCATTCTGTTTGTAGGTTCAGAACCAAGTACGTTCACATGAGCCTGAAGAGCTCAGATCAAATTAAGCCTAGCAGAAATGGCATGGGGTGGCAAGGACATTGTTAATCTTGACCAAATGTTATGGGAAATAAGAGCAGCAGGTGGTGGGTATGGCTGAGGATGGCTGGGTTAGGAGGAGGTTAAATATAATCTGTATTAGCACATGTAGCAAGTACAGTATATGATACGGTAAATATAGCATTAGTAATTTGTGTCAGTTCTGTCTTGCTTTCAAAGTGGGTGGGGGAGGGGAATTTGGGAGGGAGAGAATTTGAAACTCAAAATAAATCAAAGTCCAATAAAAAATAAATTAAAAGTCCAAAAAGACTAAGTGGGGACCAAGGGTCAACCTCAGGTAAGGAAGACCTGGGTCAAGTCCCACCTCTGACACTTAATGTCTTTAAGGACCTGGAATTCTGTTTTTTGAATTGGTTTTTATTCTGAATGCATTCACACACAGACTTGTTGTCTCCTCCCAGAATATGTAAGCTCTTGACAATAGTAACTATTTTTTTGATCTTTGTATGTCTGGCATCTAACACAAAACAGGTCCTTACTAAATGCTTATTGGTGACCACAGGCCAATAATTTAACCCCTCACTGCCAGGCACTATACAAATGCTGGCTACTGTTATTATCTAAGACTGCAGGCTAATGTTCCTGCTTTCCATCAGAGGTCTACACAGCAGGATGAGATCACAGGGCTAAACAAAATTTTCTACATACATGTGCATTTCTGAATACACATATACATACACACACACATACACAGGCTGCAACAGAGCCCACTAGAACCAGCTCTCAAACACATTGTTAACTTTTCAGGGTAAGCATTTACACCCTGAAATAGGCAAAGTCTACAAACCAAGGCTTGGTTTATCATTTTGTTCATTGTTTAGAGAAAGTGATGGAGAAAATGTTAAATAATGCAGATTAAGCTTTAAAAGTATGTCCTGAACACAATTTTTTAAAGCCAGTGGTTGAATATTTACCAGCACAGCTTTAAGTGTGTGTGTGTTTATGTGTATCTGTATGTGTAGGTGTATATACACACGTGTCTATGTACATATGTATGTAGGTAGAGGTATGGGAATATGTGAACACATATGTATGTTTATATGCACGTGTATACGTATGTGTATTGTAGGGGTGTGTGTGTGTGTGTGTGTGTGTAAGTACAGGTACAGGCATGTGTATAGGGATACATCTGTGTGCGACAACTAGGAGAAGCACTGGAGAAAGTGCTGGGCCTGGAGTCAAGAAGACCTGAATTCAAATCCCGGCTCTGACACTTACTGGCTGTGTGACGCTGGGCAAGGCACTTAACCCTGTTTGGCTCAGTTTCCTCTTCTGTAAAATGAGCTGGGGAAGGAAATGGTTATCTTTGCCAACAAAGCCCCAGATGGGGTCACGAAGAGTCAGTCGGACAGGGCTGAAAAACGACCTAAACATGCCTATGTGTGGGTACAGGTCCATGTGTCTCTGTGTAGAAATGTACACACACGTTGTCCCAAAAGTCTTGGTGCGGCTTCCGGCTTCGCACTAAGACTTTCGGGACACGCTGTCTACATGCATGGTCGACAAGAATTTAAAAGGGCAGAAAAAATCTGTACACCAGCTTTTTAATGTTTCTAACCACACAAAAAGCGTCCAGAGTGCAGAATCAGTCCGGTACTGGTTCAATTTCTACCCAGCATAAGCACAAGGTTACCCAGATAATGCCCCCTCCCCCGTCCTCCTCTTTCTCGCCCCTCCCCTCCCCCTCACCTCGCGAGCACAGTGCGGGAAGAGCCTTACCTGACTCCCCGTGACGTCACAGCTCTGGAGCCTGCTGGGGGGGCGGAGGGAAGGGGGCAGGGTTCGCATCGACATGCAGGGCCAGGCTCGACCAGCAGGTGTCACTTCTCCAGCTTCAGAAATCCGCTCCCGCCTCCCAAATGGAGGCTGCGGAGCTGAGCAGAAGGGAGAAGGGGGAAGAGGAGGAGGAGGAGGAGGAGGAGGAGGAGGAGGAGGAGGAGGAGGAGGATTGGGGAGGAGCAGGAGTACTGGGGAGGAGGCAGGAGGGCAGAGGCCCAGGGCGCTGGCTCCCTCGCAGTACCTGCTGTCCCTCACCTCACTCAGCTTCCGCCCTGGATGGAGCCAGGCCTGCGGGGGTGGGGGGGTGGGGAAGGGACGCGAAGAGGGGGGGAGGGGAGCCCGCTCACTGCAGTGCAGGAGCTGGGGCCCGTTGGTGCCAGGGCGGCCTCACGGGACTGCGCGCTCTGGGAATGCCTGGGTGTCCCCGGGCACGTGCTTCTCCTCTTCTTCCCAGAAAGCAGTTGGAGGAAGGCACGGCCCTGTTATTCCTTTGGAGGAAATTCAGTTTCTCAACATGTCCTGTTTTGAAAGAGGCCGCTGTGTTGGGTAACGACAGCAGCTACGGCTGGCCGAGCCTCACCCCCACCCCCACCCCCACCCCCACCCCCACCCCCTGGCCCCACGGGCTTGGCTGGAGCCGGGCCCCGCTGGGACAATGGAGGCAGCCAGGTCTTTTAGCTGAAGACCCAAAGCATCGTTCGCCTTGTCATAGGGTTTCAGCAAGAAAGCAGTTCGGCCCCCAGAGCATGCAAGTGTAGTTTGTGGATGCAGGGCTAACTCCTCTTTGTAAGAGAACGGTCCTCCTCACAGCTTGGATCCCAGTTTGAGCCCCACCTGGACCCCCACTGGCTAGATGCTTCAGCCCAGCCCGCTGACTGTCTAATATAAATCCCAGGGAGACCAGAGAAGAGGATGTAAATGGATAAGAATAGCCCGTCACCAGCATTAAAACACACACAACTCCAACCTTGCTTGCCAAGGGGCATGTGTCTGCCAATGAAAGCAATCCCTATGTATTGGCCGGGCTCTGTGGGGCTCTCTGATCCCAAGTTCCCCTTTCAATCTGCTTTCATTCATTTATTCATTAAAAAAAAAAGCAACCCCCTGTTAAGCGAGTGATCAGGCAATGAATCCACAAGAATGTATTGAGTGTTTACTAGGTACCGTGGCTTGTGGATAAAGAGCCATCCCAAGAAACTGGAAACTCTGGGTTCAAGCTCTTCCCATCGAAAAAAAAGCAAACAAACGTGCGTCAGCCTAAGTGCTTAACCTTTCCGGCCTCCCCCCTTTCCCCCACCCCTGCAACTCGACAAAAGCGAAACTTCGGTAGAAAGAGCTCCGAGGGAGTGGAGATGGTTTGTCCTTTGCATTTGTGTGCCCGGCGTCTGGAACACAGTAGGCGTTTAATAAATACTTGTTCTTGACTGATAGTAAATATGGGGCTAGCCTCAAAATCATACATCAATATACATCGAATAATACTTAAGGTAAAGTGGGTAACCCTTAACCCTAACTAAGGTTGTAAGGGTAAAATTAAGGGCAGTGTATTGTCCTGCTTCTGCATTAGTTAGCATCTAAGCTTCTAGCAAGCGACTGTTTCATTCTTGGTCTCTCTAGTGCCTAGGCCAGTGTCTGCCACATTGTAGGCCCTTAATAAAAATGCTCCCGCATGTACTGATTGATTTAATCAATTATTATTTAATTCAACTCAATTCAACAAGCTTTTTCTAACAGTCTGCACTGTGGCTACACTGGGGAAACAAAAAATTAGTTCTACAAAAATGAGTTGAGATATTTGAATTTTTTAATTTATTTTTTGGCAAAGCAATCAGATGAATAGGGGCTTGAAAGAAAGACTCTTCCCTCACTTGGTAGGCCAACAAAGGACTAGGGTAGCTTCAGCTCCCAGATTCTTTAAGCAATGACAAATTCAACACACATTCACAGAAAACAATCTTAAATTCCCACGGCTTACTTATCTTTGCTCTTGGCCAGCTTCTGAAGTGGAGGAGTGGCTTAGTGGTCAAAATATTAGTTGGGAGCTGCCTGGAATCCATCTAGGCTGATATTTTGTCCCCTCTTTCTTCTGAATTAGAAGATCTGCACACCTGCACAGTGACTGTTAGGTTATTTTAAATGAAACTATTTATAATAACAATAGGAAGTAGTAGTAGTATATATGCCTAAATGTAAAATTATGTAGATGTTTATATATGTATCTGTATATGGGTGTATTTTATATGTATTTGAATGTCTTGTATATTTAAACATATGTCTTACATATGTTTAAATATGTAATATAATACATATAAATATTTTAAACCCCAGTTCTCTGAGCCCTGTGAAAACTTTAAAGACTTGATGACATTTTCAAAAGAGAAAATGTTTACGTAGCAGAAAACCATAGCAAACAGAGCACAGGGCCTTTGTTTTTCTGCCCTTGCCTACCTAAATCCCAAACTGGCCATCTCGGTTGTCCCTGCAGTTATAATGAAGTAATTCACTTCCTGTTGTCAGCTGGTACTGCAGTACTGCTGTATGGCTGCCCTGCTGTGCCCCGAGGGTGGCTCTAACATCCCAATAAACAATATTTATGTTTAGTGGAAAAGTGCCATAAATGCAGTGTATCCACAAAAGATTGTAAGATGCGGAATTGGGAAGGACCCATCTAGTCCACCCCCCTCATTTGACAAGTGAGAAAACTACGGACCAGAGAGAAAAGTGGTTTGCCCAAAGTCACAGAACTAATAAGCAGAAGAGTCAGTGTTGAAACCTAGGTCGCTTGCTTCCCAATACAAAGTTCTCTCCAAAATACTAAGCTGCCTCCCTATTGTAAAGTGAGACATATTTTGGTTGTCACTAAACTCGATAGGCAGCTTGCCAATTTGGCAGTCAGGAAAGCCTGGGTTCAAATTCTGCCTTTGACACACAGTAGCTGTGTTGCTGACTCTGAGCAAGTGATTTGATCCTTCAGGTTCTCCAACAACTCTCTAGGAATGTAAATTATAGAGCAGTTGAAAAGGGAGCTTCCTAACTAAGAATTCCCTACACTGATGATACCATAGGTAGAGTCCAAACCACCCCTTGTCACTTTCCAAAAAACTTAAGAAGTATATATTTAGAAGATCCTTTCACCTGGTAGAAATATGTATACCCTTTTACATATTAAATAAATGTGCTGGAGAAAATTGCATAATTTCTGTTAGATGAATCTTATTTTCTCATAAACTTCCATTATAAAATTGGAAAATGATACTGTGGTGGCCTGCCCTGTAGAAATTCCAGGCTACATTTATTTGTTCCTGTGGCCCCTAGCTCGCTTTTCCACTGTAATGCCTTTGTAACCTCACAATGCTCTCCCAACTCTGTGGCCTCTGTTTGGGCCATTCATTGGCTTCTCCCTCCCCTGCATCATTCGCTATCTGTGATTCTGGCTTTGGTTTGCATTGACAACAAAGGTAACTCTAGCACTGGCACCCTGGGGCTCAAGAGCTTGAGGCCAGCCAGGCAGAAACAGACCTGCCCAAGCTGGTTGGAGCCACATTCACTGGTTAGCAATTATCAGTAGCTCAGCCTGCAGAAGTAGCAATAATGCCAGGAAGCAAGGGTACAGGCATGAGGCAATCCTTTCAGTTGACACAGCTGTTCATTGACCACTATGCCCCTCACTTATCAAACAATTAGGCTAGGTAATAAATGAAATAAAATCTGTAAAGTGCATTTCGAGCTTCTTAAAAGTTCTAAGTTAATGTATAATAATAATTGCTATTATCATGATTATAATCATTATACCAATCATTGTCAGAGCAAGGGTGTGACATTAATTGGATCTCCCCCTTTCTGAGCTCCTTAAAGGAAGATGATTGCAGAGCAGACAGGTGTGATAGGCAACTAGAAAGCTCACGCAAAAATCTTAGAGCCCAAAGAGTGTTTCCCCTACAGTGTCCAGGATTGCCTTAAATTGTTCTTTCATATTAATTTGTACAAAACCCCATGGATCAGTCTTAGTGCTGACAGCAGGATCACAGAGCTGCAAGGGACCTCACAGTCATAAAGGAGATAGCTGCAATCCTTTTTTTCCTGGAAAGAGCAACCCAGTTGCCACTTCCTACATAGAAGCCTTTCCAGATTTCCCCAATTTTTAGTGCTTTCTCCCTCTCCAAATTATCTTGTATTTACTTATCTGTGAATCCTTCAAGTAGAATGTAAACTCCTAGAAGGAACGAGTTTTCTAGTTTTATCTCTATATGACCAGTACCTTGTACATAGTATGCATCCAAGACATGTTTGTTAAATTACATTTAACTCCAGTGAAAGGTAGAATAACTTTGGAGTCAGAGGACAATGGTTCAAATCTCACCTGTCCTACTTACTCCCTGTGAGACCCTGGGCAAGTAATTTCATCCCCTTTGGGTCTCTGTTTCCTCATCTATAAAAGGAGGGGTGGAATTAGATGACTTTAAGGTCCCTCCCTTCCAGCACTCAATCTATGTTCCTAAAATCAGAGGCAGAAAAAGGTACAGGTTTTCCTACCCTATTAATAATAATGGGTTTTTGACCCTATGGCCCCATATTTTGCTCTTGAACATCTCCAGTGTGTTGAATGATAACAATCAAAAAGTGTTCCTGGGTTGCTTAAGAGGCTATTGGCAAATAGCTTCTTCCCACCACCTGCCTGGTCTCTGATGCACTAAATCAGCACTTCTAGGAATATCAACCCTCAAAGCGACAAAGGGCAATAGGCTTCTAAAGGTATCAATCTTTAGCAGCAGGAAGCAACAAAAAAAGGCAAAAGGAGGTGGAGATGCTGGACAAATGACTTTTCTTTAATAGTTTTCAAAATCAAATCATGGTAGAAGCCTGAAGGGAAGGGACTAAGCATTTATAGAGTACCTACTATGTGCCACTTGCTTTTCACAAAGATTATCTCATTTGATCCTCATAACAGCCCTGGGAGGGAAGTGCTATTATCATCTCTGTTTTACTATTGAAGAAACCCACACAGTGACTTGCTTGGGGCCACTCAGCTAGTGAAACTCTAAGGCTAGATTTGGAACTTGTCAATCTTCCTACCTCTAGATTGAGTCCTCTAGCCCACAGTGCCCCCAGCTACTTCTAATAGGAAGGGGAGTAAAAAGAACATAGAGCTTCTTAGAAATTTCACTACTTGCTCTCTAGCTCACAGAATCATAGACTGTTAAGAGCTAGAAGGTACCTAGGGATCATCTAATCTAAGTTCAAAAAGGCCTATGGACACACAATTAATGGAAGAAGTAGGATGGAAATCCAGTTTTTCTGACTCCAAGCTCAATACTCTTTCCATTCTAGAGTCCCAGGATCTCAGAGTTCAAAAAAGATCTCAGACTGGCCCAACCTCTACCGAACAAGACTCCTCAGAATAATGGTCATCTAACCTTTCCTTGAAGATAGCAGTTCAGTACAGCAAAAACAGCATAGACCCCCGCTTCAGGGGACTCTGGTTCAGATTTTGCCTCTGGAAGGAAAACTTTAAATCTCCCTGAGCCTCAGTTTCCTCTTCTGCAAAATAAGACTACACTAGAAATGCCTCTGAGACTCTTCCCAAACCAAGATCTACCAATTCTTCCAGTAAAGAGAGAAACCCACTACTTGCTGAGGCATTTTCATGCTTCTGAGGGATCTTTAAGGATCTCTATCTAATTCAACACCTTCATTTTACATTGAACTGAGGTTCAGAGAGATCACATGGTTAATTAATGATGGAACTGGAACTAGAAACCCAGATCCCACACAATCCAGTGGTCTTTCTTTTATGACCTAGGAGGTGTGGTGTGATTTAAGGAATACTAAAAAGCTAGTCTGCCAGAAAATCTCTCCTCACATGAGTTTTCAAAGCAGTGTGAAATCACTATGATCACCGTTGTGAGATTATTTTCCAGGAGGCCTCTGTTAAAATGCAAAAGTGTTATTGAGGAAGGAGTAATCTATTAAATCATGAGGATCCACTAGGCATTTTAGCATGGATTAGTTTTTCAGATTAGCCAGAAGTGGCACACAGGAAAAGTAGCCAGGAATGTTTAGCCTGGAGGAGTGAGGTACTTGGCAAGAAGCAGAAAGCCATGTTCAAATATAAAGGGAATCAGCTCTGCAGAGAGCGCCACTGATAGACTCTCCCCACATGGAGGCGTCTAAGATGCCTTCTTCTGGGCGATTCCTGCTGACGCCTTGTAGAGTGCCTGGGAAGGACCTGAGCATGCATAAATATTCTGTAACTGACTCTAGTCTGCTAAGTGCATGATAAGAAGCCTTTTTGATTGGCTGCATGGTCAGAAAAAGCCATAATAACCTGATCCTTGTGCATCTTCTCTCCTATTTCATTCTCTTTGGCTGCTCCTTCACTGACAGAATCTGTGAGGGACACTGTAAAGGAGAAGCCTTGGGCCTCCTCTCCAAGCCCTTGTGGCTCCCAGAAAAACAGGACTTGGTTTTTTTGTCCTAGGTTACAGAGATCTGTGGACTGAATTTTGAAAGGTCAGGAGATGAAGCATCTGGGCATCTTGATGTCCCAGGAGTGCCCTTCAAGAGTGACTGTTACGAACTATCCCAGAAACACCTTTGACAAAATTCATCTTTCAGCAGTCCCTCATCTGGACATGAACTTGGTAGGACCAATGTCATGTAGAAACTTCTAAGACTTAGGCCACTCTCCCCAGAGACCCATGTAATATAAGGGTACTACTGAGGAATTGGGGGGCGGGGGAGTTTGTGTTTTTGTTATGGCTACGAATTTGAAGTAAATATCCCTTTGGATGAGCTAATTGTTGTTAAGTGGTTAAATGGAACTGAGGTGCTAGGCAATGGTGGCTAACAGTGGAGAAAAGGTAAATCACCAGGCTTAGAGCTGATGGCATTAAAGATGGATGCTCCCAAAATCCCTCCAGTACCCCCAGGACCCTGAGGGAGGGATGTAGTAGGCCTGGCTCTGGGAGAGTGGGTCAGAACATACTCACTACATGAGAATTTGAAGGGCTAGAGGGTGGAAGAAGGAAATGGATGTGTTCTGATTGGCCCCAGAAGAAAGAATTTGAGGCTACAGGAGAAAGTTACAGAGATTGATTTTGGATAAATAGAAAGAAAAATCTGAAAATTAGAGCTATCAAAAACCAGATTAAGCCCCTTGGGAGAGTGTGGTTTCCCCCTTGCTAGACATCTTCTAGCAAAGATCAATCAAGAGCAAGTCCTTCTTACTACCTGTGAGACCCTAGCTCTTTAATGAGATTCTTATTAAGGTACCATTTGGGCTAGATGGCTTCTGAGTTCTCCTCCACCTCTGATTCTTGGTTATTCTGTACATTTTGACGGGGAGACAGGAAAGGTCTAGATTAGAGCATTATATTATTCTATGTTCTGGACCCCTTTGGCAATCTGGTAAAGCCTATGGACTCTTTTTAGATAAAATAAATACATGAAATTAAAAATGAAATCAATGATGTTAAAATACAGTTTGTAATTTTTTTTTATACCAAGTCCCCAGACCTAAAGTTAAGGACCCTTGCTGTAAAGCAGTAATATAAAATTTAAATAGAAACAGGACCATTAAACAGAACTTAAGGATCCCTACAAGTAACTAACTCATAAAACTATATATTAACATTTTCTGTATGTTCTATTGTATTTCATTTATTTTGCCAAATGTTTCCCAATTCTGTTTTAATCTAGCTTGACCCACTCAGGAGCGTTTTGCCCTGGGTTTGAAACCTCTGCTGTAGAGAATGAGACACTTGGGGAAGACAGGCCTAGACTACAAAGCATGTTGGGTAGCTGGGGTAGGGACTGACGAATGAGGGGCCTAAATGTACTATGGGGGAGAGTGCAAAAAGTAGATAGAAAAACACTTTAAAAGGATATAAAGTGTTTTTTATTCTTTCCTGCTCTGGCCTAGATCCTGGCAGCATAGATAGGTGCTGTGGTCTTCTTATCAATCAATCAGTCAACATTTATCAAGTGCCTACTATGTGCCAGGTACAAAAAGAGGCAAATGACAGTCCTTCCCTCAAGGAGCTTACAATCTACGGGGAGAGACAACATGTAGACCAACATACAGAAAGGTTTGCAGCCGCAGAAAAGACCAAAAGTGGCATGACAGACCATACAAAAAAGCCCATTTTGGTCCTGCCATAAAGGCCAATCTATTTGCAGTAGCATCCCATGAAAAAGGGTAAACCAATTCTGGCATCAGGAAGTATGTCAAAGTCTAGATAATTAAACTACAAAAAAGAAACATCCATGCCTTTGTCCCCAAATTTTATTGAGGTATATGATGAAGTCTGGGTTGCTAGATTTGAGCATGAAAGATCATGCTGTTGATGACATACCTGAAGTTGATTCAAGGTTGTAAATGTCACCAGTATTTCTCTTCTGGCTTTGTATAAAGGCAAAGAGGAAAGACCAAGGTCATATAAATTGTATGATGCTATTGTCATAATAAAGAATTTTCATGCAACAAATATGACTTTTTTCTGCCCTTTAAAGTGATACTTCCGAGCTGGACTATCTATTTTAAAGTTATATCTGTCTTTGTAAGCAAAATTATTTAATGGGTAGTAGTAGCTAAATGTCATGAGTATTTGTTAAGCATCTACTCTGCTGGGTGCTGAGTATATACAAATGCAGAGCTGAGGAGCTCCTGCCCTCAAACAGATTATATTCTATTTAAGGAGTACAACGTGACATTTATGAACCAAGCCTAACTTTTATTTATTTATTTGCATTGAGTTAATTTGAATTTTGAGCAGATATCCTAACCACTGCCCAAGTTATTTGAACTGGACACATTAATCTGCTTTCACTCATAAGTACTAAGAAAGAATTTCTCAGAAAATGATGGTTCAAATATTTACTGGGTTATTGTGTATAAAAAGATACCTTCAAAGTTCATTCCAAATCAAGATGGAAATTCAAATAGCAATGCTTTAAAAACAACATTGTGGCCCTTTTTGTTTCCAGATATGAAATATCAATTAATTTACCCAAAGTATGAGCTTGCCTTTGCATGTATGGTATGAATGTGTGTGTATATATATATATAATATATATATACATATATATATAGTACACATATTATAAAATAGCTTAAGATGAGTATGTCCCAATTTTGTCATTTGTTTCAATTTTTTACTTTTCTAATAAAAAAATGCTAACAATTTAGAAAAAAAGAACCTAGAAGAAGATTAAAATCTCTTCCCACAATAAGAAGCCCTTCACAATTTTCTCCAGGACCACCCATGAATCTCCCCTGTGTGTGTGTGGAGGGAGGGCAGGGGGGAGATAGGGACCACTTACCTGCAACCTAACCCTATTAGTTAACAAATCATCACAAGTCCAGAGGTCCCAGACCTGAAAGAATTTAGCCTGGAATTGAAATTAATTGAACCATGGTTAGAGAAGAATTTGAATGCACATTTGTGGTTTGATCCACATCACTGGTACTGTACTTCCAGTGAATTCATGGAACACTGACTGCCCTCCCATGCATCACTGCCATGAGTGTGTGTGTGTGTGTGTGTGTGTGTGTGGCTGATGAACACTGAGTAAGCTAGTAAACATGTTGGCCTAATCAGTAAAGTGCTTTGACCCTCTCTGCAAAACTGTCATTCATATTTTTGGCATCTGTTATGAGTCAGCTCCCTATCACCAGAGCAACTGGGGAGATTTAGCCTGGGGAAAGAAAGAGACTTAAGGGAGAGATGTTATAGCTGTGTTAAGTGTTTGAAAGACTGTCACGTGGAAGAGAGATTAGACTTGTTCTGTGTGGCCCTGGAGGGCAGAAGGAGCTAGAAGCAAAGGGTGGAAGTTCCAGAAGTAGATTGTGGCTTGATATGAGGAAAAATTTCCTATTATTAGAATTTCACAAAAGTGGAGTGTATTGCCTGAGAAGGAATGGGCTACCTATTATGTAGGTCTTCTGGGGGATGAGCAGTCAGGAATGTTGAAGACAGAATTTCTGTCTGGGCTGGATTTGACCGCCTCTGAGGTCCTTTCTAACTCAGAGGTACTGGCATTCTGTGAGATATTTGAGGTCTTTTTATAAGGGTTGTATAAGGTAGATGACCTCTCAAGTTTGTTCCAACATGAATATATGATCATGATTCTGAGATCCTCTGTCAACAGATCAAAATACCATCTCGTTTTCTTTGTCACTCTATTTACTGACATAGCTGTAAATATCATTTGGCTCTGTTCTTTTTTGAGTGTAGAAGAGAGCTGATCTCGGGCAGCTCACTGTGACTGCTGGCCTAACACTATTCTCTGGGTCTGAGGAGTGATGATGGAAAATGTTGGATCAAATGTGACTTTAGGCAAGGACTAAACTTCCTTAAGCTTCAGATTCCACACTTGTAAAATAAGTGGGGGTGGGGGGGTGGGGGTGGAGGAGAGGGTTGCACTAGAAATGTACAGTTTTATCTAAGGTTCTGTGGTTAACAACTGTAGGCAATATACCCAGGAGATATTTAGTAAAACCCACTTGAATCCTTATTTTTTTCTTAATGAGATGTTAAAATTCCTTTGACAAAATTAGCTCTATGATAGGATGAGGCCTTCCCTGGCTCTGGGTCCCCCTTTTATCTCTTTAATACCATCATGAGAGTTATAGGATTTTACATTTTAAATACATTTTTTTTTCTTAAAGTATAAAGGACCTTGGAAATCATGTCCCACTCCTTCATTTTACAGATGAGGAAACTGAGGTAGGATGATTGATTGATGGCCAATTCATACACTTTGTATATGTACCCTGGAGATCAGACAGAGAGAAAAGGGGTTACAAACAGACTTGGCTCCCAGGAAAGGAAGCTTGCACCTTTAGACCGCTCTTCCAGGGCTTCACGTTGGTCCTTCCAAGGGAACCTTGTGCTTCAAGGAAGCATGTGGCCCAGGGTGGGGGTGGGAGCAGATAAAGGCAGAGATGGAACAGCAGGGAGCTCTCAAGCCAAGCCAACACCAGTTAGAATACAAACCACCTGGGCTGAGCAGTGGAGGATTTCCTGGACCAAGTGGAGGCAAAACGAAGAAACAGAAAAACAGAGATAGCTGAGTTACTCGAGTAAACTCTGGCCTTGTTGCTCCCTGGTACTGTGAGCTGTGTGGACTTTACAGGTCTAGGAGAAGGCGGTCAGCTTTTTAATGACCCTGGGTGGTTTGCCCTTTGTGGGGAGGACTCAATCCCATAAGTAATAAGTATTATAAGACAGGAGGACTGTTATAAAATAGTAAGAGGTCTGCTAGAAAAATCTCACTTGAAAAAGGGATGGATAGGTTGCTTGGGTGCTTTCTTTTGAAGGTGAGGTTAAGGGGCCTTCTCAGGACAATACTCTAGGCCTGGGAGGACTACAGGGTTTCCTTGGAAAGAGGGGCTCACCACAAAAGGAAGGAGAGGTGTCTGTTTATGGACTCTGGTAGAGAAATCCTCTGCACTTTTTGTCTGTTTGAATAAAGCCTGTCCTATATTCACTGTCTTGTAAGACTGAGTGATTGCACAGAAACAGGACCCTTTTCCTTTTCTATATAAAAGTCAAACTCTGATTTTCCTAGAGAGAACCTTAGGTAGAGGGTAGGTAATAGAGCATGTACAGAATACTGATCTCTGATTTTCCTCAGTTAAAATCCTACCACTCCTTCAGGCCCAACTCAAACATCATTTCCTTTCCCTTCATGAAAGCTTGTAGGGATATGTGTGTGTAATAGTTCCCTCACTACCACTGGTTTGTTGCAAGAAAAGTGCTCTAGAGGGCTGAGCCTTGGCTCAGGAAGATCTGAGTTCAAATCTAGCCGGTGACACTTACTAGCTATGTGACCCTGGACAAGTCAATTAACCTGTTTGCCTCAGTTTCTTCATCTGTAAAATAAAGATGCTAATAGCACCTGCCTCCTAGGGTTATTGTGAGGACCAAATGAAATAATAATTGTAAAAGTGCTTAGCACAAAGTGCCTGGAACACAGTAAATGCTGTATAAATATTAGCTATTTTTTATTTATTAAATGTGAGTAAATATTTCCTCATATGTTCCATCTGTTTCCTTTTCTTCAAATGCCTTTCATACTCCCTATACCCACCTGCTCATTTTCCTCTCTCCCTTCAGTGCCCAAGTCAGATATCACCTTCCCATAGAGCCCCCAACCAGAAGTGAAGTTTTTCATCTTCTCACCCAAAATGGCACTTTCTCAGTATGCCTTTCTTTATGGAGTCTTTTGTGTATGTGTCTTATCTCTTCTAGTGAGTTTAAGATCCAGGAAGTCAGAGACTACAGCTTCTACTTCCCACAAGAGAACAGCACAGTGCCTTGACACTGTAGATCATAGAATCACAGGACATGGATTTAGAGCTGGAAGTAACTTTAGGGATCATCTAGTATAACTTCCTCATTTGACAGATGAGGAAACAGGCGCAGAGTTTGCCCAAAGTCACACAGGTGGGATTTGAACCTAGGTCCTCTAACTCCAAATTGAGCTTTCTTCCCACTGTACTACGCTGCCTGAATTAATATTATTTGATTACTCTATGAATATGTTCTACTAACTAGCTATGTGACCACTCTTTCAGTCACCTCCTCTCTCAAATGAGGGGAATAGATTATCATCTATTCTCAAAGTGTGCTCTGTGCACTCCTCGTGATCACCAAGGCCCCTTCAGGGAGTTCACAAGGTCAAAACTATTTTCATATTAATACAAAGACATTTTCCATTAAAATATACCTCCCTTTTCCGACTACATATCTGTGTGAGGCCAGATTTTCCTTACATACTTCAACCAAAACAACAGATTGCAACAGATTGACGCAGAAGCAGATAGGAAAATCCAGCTGTCCTCTATTAAGCCAGAGTTAAAGAGATTTGTAAAAATGTGTAAAAAATGTCGTGGTACTATTTTTTGTTTTGGAAAAAAAAATCTTTTTTGATAAGACATGTTATTTTATGTTAACATGTAATGGGTTTATTATTTTTAAGGAATAAACACTTATTAAAATTTATCTATTTTAATTTTTAATACAGCAAAAACAATGGCTATAACCCACACAAACAAAAACTCTTTGGGGTCCTCAGCAATGTCCAAGAATGCAAAGACTGAAAAGCTCAAAAAGCAGACTAGAACATCTGAAAGTCCTTTTTCCACTCTCAATTCTATAAACCTATGAAATGAAACCATCTAGTCAAATTGCCTATGGAACTGCTTAGCAATGTCAGGGAAAGTGTTATGAACAAAAAACTTTCACCAACTTTCCTCGCTATCTCTATCTGGGATATAATAAAACAACTGAGATTTATACTGAGGTTGGAGGGAGTAGAGAGACTGTTACTACTGTTTTTGTTTTTAATGTTTTTTAATTGGTACAGGTAACTGATGTCATTTCAGTGGGAGCTCTTAATAGGATCAGATCAACAACTCTTCTGTAACCTCCAGGGCCTCACATGGGGAACAATGAGAAGTAGCTGGTAGCTTTCTTTCAAGCAATGAGTATTTCTATGAGCTTTTGGGGAGGATGGAATGTGGGGGGGAGTTTGGTGCCCAGGGTCCTGACCAAGTGTCAGACCCAAGTTAAAACAGTGCTCAAATCCCTTGCTATCCACGTGTTAGCAGTTTCCCAGGAAATGCCATCTGGAGGAGAAAGGGAGCTGTGGTGCCCTGGATGCCTTCCCCATGCTTCCTCAGCTAGCACTGTGCCCATGACAGCTCTTTTCCCTCTAAATATACCCAGTTTGTAAACACTAGTAGGATTAGGTACAGAGTTGGAAGATAAAGGGAACAGACTCATTTGGTAAGAATTTCTGACAATCACTTCTGTTCACTGCCCAACTGTGCTAATTTCTGGTCTCCTATTGATTCTGCTGGACAAATTTGGGTCTCCAGGATAAATTAGGAATAAAAGATTCAAACTGTATTCTCCAGTTCCCTAAGCCGGGCTACACACCTCCAGCCAAGGTAGTGGGTATGGTTCTCTTCCTCTCTCACTTAGCTACTGGAGCTCCCTCTCCCTCCTCAGATGCCCCCTCTCTAGTTACTCTCTGTGTGTCTTGTTCTCTTTCTTCCTCAACTTTCTAAGGATCATTTGGTCCCACACCATTTAATACTGGTTCCAAACTCCATTTTATAATGGAGCAAAACCGAGGGTGAAAAGTGTCAGACCCAAGGTCACAAAACAACTCACTGTAGCCTTCTTCACCTCCCACCTAATCTAAACTTGAAACACACGCGTCTGTTGTTACATTAAAAAAAAAACCTCTCTTAAATGCCTTCCTCTTTAATGATAGTCTTTATGTAACAGGTGGGGGGTTTCCAACTGAAAGAAGTTGGTTCCTTCAGGCTAAGAAAGACTCGGTCTGGGAAAATGGCATCTAGGAGTTTATCTAATGAGACTTCTCCGACATGAATTCTCAAACATCTAACTATAACCCCTAAAATAGTTTTCTATGCAGATCTGTGAATGTCAAAATGAGGGAGACTACAGAGATGTGAGTGCAAAGGAGAGGAATGAGCCTCCCGTCTAGCCAGAGAGCTGCCTGTGTGCACTACTATAGGGCTTATCACAGGACACATACACACCCCTCTTCCCCGCCTCCGCCTCCGCTGCTCTGGGTAAAAGATGAGGGTGATAAATAAGTGGTTGTTTTTTGTAAATAATTTAAGAAAGACAGGCAAGTAAGAAGGCATCTTGCTTGGTGGAAAGTGTTGGATTATGCTGCATTACAAATGCTGCATTACCTTCCATGAAATAATAGCTCACACCCAAACAACTGACCCCTGACCCAGTAAGCAACAGCCAGATTCTATTTTTCCTGGGTTGAACTGAGCGGGCGCTCTCCGTGGGCACTTAACCTTCTCCGTTCTCACTGCCAACACTGGGTGGCACTAAGTAACTCGGGGGCCGGCGTTTTCCAGACAGCGCGCTCTGAATGCAGCGCTTGTAATACCCAGACAGGGCCGAAGCCTGTCGGAACAGCCAATGGTTTTGTTTGAGAAACTTTGCGCTCAGATGGTTGTAACCGGAGAAAGGCCGGCCTCACGTGGCACATTCTGTACTTCCTTGGTTTGTTAGATGGCTGCGCCTGGGGCTGCTGCGCACACTCTTTGCAGGCAAGGGCTCTCCATGTGCTGTAGCTGCCGATGCAGCTGCTGTGGCTGCAGCCGGCGTCTCCCAGGCCGATTTCCGGGATGGGGGTGGAGAGGAGTGGAGGGGAGCCTCCCCCTCCCCCAGTTTCTTTTTGTAAAAAATTCACCAGTTTGCTTTGATGTTTCTGGTCTTAGGATGGAAAGCTACAAATCCTTTTTTTTTAAGAAAACAAAAAAAAGAAAGATTTTAAAATAAGATTAGGATCCGTTGTTTTTTTGTTTTGTTTTTTTGCATTGTTGTATTGTATACATTGTGTTTTTAAACTTCCTGGAGTTATTTTTTTTGGTTTGGTGTGTCTTGAAGCAATGAATCTTTACGGCCTCTCCTGGTAAATCTACTTCCCTGATCTGTTTTTTGATGGCGATTTTCTTTTCATCAGCCCCCTAAAGTTGGGCTGCCCCGGCCTTACTAGGTAGGGGTGAAATAAGCAAAAAGCCAGGCGCACAGAAAGGACTGGAGGTTGGGGGGGGAGGGAGACTGGGGAAAAAGAGGGAGAGGGCAGCAAAAAATTAGGAGCCACTGGCTACTGGAGGGGGGGCAAGGGAGATGGGGAGAGGGAGGAGCAGTTAAAAAATTAGGAGCCACAGGCTACGGGAGAGAAGGGGGGAGGGAAGGGAGAAGTGGGGGGAGAGGAAGGAGGCGGAGGACCGTCTTGTAGAGCTCTTGTAGAGCTGCGCCCAGACTTAGTAGAAAACAAGACAGTAAAGTCCCGCCCTCCAGTAGTGAAAGCCCGGCCGGACTCTTTTGGAGCGCTTTTGTAGCGGCTGGGCTGGCTGATTCACACTCAGCAAGGTTACTAAAGAAAGGCAAGGGAACATAACCGGCTACTTCTGGGTTACTGATTTATAATGGACATTGTGTTAGGTAATGTCATCTTCATCTTGGCAGTTCCAGGTGAGGAGGCTGGCTTTTTTTTAAAGCAATAAAAATAAAAAAAGTTACAAGGACGCCTTCTCCCTCCAGCCTGGAAACAGAAAGTCCCCGGGCCATGTGCGGGGCATGGGAGGGAGGGAGCGGGGAGGGCGGTGGCAGAAGAAAACACCTAAAGCTAGACCGCTGGAGATTTAAAGTGGGAGGGGAGACGCTGGCGGCGAAGTGGGGGAGAGCTTTATTTTGCAAAGAAAAAAAATGATTTGCTTTTCAAAAGGGGTCGGGTCACCCAGGGCCTGGATTAGTGGAGCTGAGTGGCTGGGAATGGGTGGGGGGAAGACATAAAGAAAAAAAAATTAAGAGCCTTGGCTTCCTTAAGCCCATTCAAAGAGAAGACAGACCCTTCTGCAAAGTTACCACGTTTAAGTCAAGGAAAAAAAAAAGTACAACTCCATTATTGAGTCACTTTTTTTCAGCAGCTATGCTGCAGTGTAAAGTACATTGGTTTAAAAAAAAAGTTAAAGGAGCAATTTAATTCTTCGCTCGCTGGCTTTCTGGGCATGTAATATGTTTCCAGATCAGTTCCGGGATGCCGTTTGTGAGCTGATTAGTGATGGTGAGGCTGAGAATGCATGATCCTTGACTAGAGACAAAATACACAAATACATGAGCTAAATCAGTACTTTAAAAAAAAAAAAAAGATTTAATAACCTAATGCTACCTAGCCGTATCTATTACATCCTATATCATAAGGTCTTCTACCCTTTAGACCAGAGTTCTTAAATCCTTTTATCCTCCATGGACCCCTGTAAGATGGTCTCGTGAAACCTTTCTGAACCCCTTCTCAAAATCGTGTTGAATGAAATGCTACATTTCATTTAGAGGTTTGTAAAAATAAAAATGTGATTCCCCCACTGCCATCTAAATTCAAGAACTCTCTGAAATCTATCCACTGAAGTCAGTTTAAGAATGATGTTCATTACCAAAATGGGGAATTCTTTTATGTCGCTTAATTTTCTTGTGGAGACCAGGACACTGTAGAAGTCACTGGTGACACAGAAACTGTCTAGATCATTACCTGAAGTCACTGTTCACAGAATGTTCAGGTCCTGTTGTGCTGTGTATTTCCTTAAATATATTGCCCCAAGACTTCCATTACTACCGAACTGGGCTGGATTGGGAAGGCTCCAGGCAAGATTCCTCCCAGGAGAGAGAGCCCTTCCTGGTTCTGGCTTTGGAGCCAAGACCCTCCTTGGCTGACCACGGCAAAAGAAGCTGTCCTCAAAAGAAGGCCAAGGAGGAGGAAGCTGGTGACTGACTTCCCCATGGATTGTCCCCTGGAATGTACTATATACTTAGCTTTGACTTCTGTATTCTGGTTTAGGGCTGGGCCTCCTGGATCTTTGACCACTTGCTGTGTCCTCAAACAGATTTCTTACTGCTGTTTCATGTAGTCTCTGGTCCTGTCTTCCTTCCTGGTAGGAAGACTTCTAACCTTTCCCCAAGCTCTGTCTCAGCTCCTCAGGGCTCTTTCTCCAAATAAATATACTAACTGCTGGGTTTTGAATGGAGGCATTTCCATTCTTCATAGTCCAGGGCAAGCTGATCATCTCTAAAAACCCTAGGTCTCAACAAAATGCTCAAAACCCCAAACAACCCGGAGATATTAAAATGTTTGCCTTCTGTCCATTGTTAGGAAGAGAGGATTTAACCAAAACTTAGCTTCAGCTCAGGGATTGTGTTAGTTATGTGCCAAATGTAAAAAATAATCCCTGCAAACTTTTTATTAATCTTCTATAATTTATTTTGAGTGGTCTGACTGGGATTATTAAAAATGTATTCTGAAGTTACTTTCAAATATGTACTTTTAAAAAAACTTGCTACATCCTTAAATGTGTTTGTATATATTTTTAAAAATTTATCATGGGGTTAACACTTTTAAAATTTCCAGCAAAGGGAATTTTTATATACTAAATCTTAATTTTTCCATGGACTTTTATTTTTTTTAGTGGGGACATATTTCTCTGAGAAACAAATATTTCCTATTTTAAATTTATTAACCATTAAGAAAAGAAAGCACTGAAGATACATAAACAGGAAGAAAGGAGTCACACATGAAACTTTATTTACATGTTTTTGAGCCATATTTTAATTTTAACAAGATTACTAATGAAAATGGAATGCAGTGGAAAAACCTTTATTATGTAAAGCACTGGGTTAAGCACTGGGAATATAAATCTGCCCTGCAGGAACTTACATTTTCCTTGAGAGAGTTATCACATACTTGCAGAAGTCTGCTAACTGGGTGGCTAGATGGGCCTGGAGGTCTATGAGGTGTGGCAGTATTCTCTTTTGTACTCTTTTTCTTCTGTATTAGAAAGTGGATAGTGCATTAAGTGCAGTGGCTAGAGTGCTACGTGTAGAATCAGAACGACCTGAGTTCAAATGTGACCTCAGATATTGGCTGTGTGACTCTGGGCAGTCACTTAAATGCTGTCTGCCTCAGTTTCTATATCTGTAAAGTGGGAATAATAGTAGCACTTTATCTCCTAAGAGTTGTTGAGAGGATTAAATGAGTAATTTGTTTAGCACAGTACCTGGCACACAGTAAATGCTATACAAATGTTAGTTATTATTATTGCTGTTATTGTTATTTTTAGATAGTTGTAATCAGTGTGTCTGGTTCAGAATGTTCACATTACCAAACCATTATGCATATTTCATACCCTAACAAGATTATGCTTAAAATTCTGCAAACTAGGCTTCAGCTATATGTGAACCTAGAATTACCAGAAAAGACTGGTTCTCAAAGAGGCAGAGGAACTAGAGACCAAATTGCCAACATTCACTGAATTATGGAGAAAGTAAAGAAGTTGCAGAAAAACATCTGCTTCTGCTTCATTGACTGCACTAAAAGGCTTTGACTGTGTGGATCACAACAAAATATGGCAAATCTTTTATGAGATGGGAGTACTAAATCATTTTGGATGGAACATGGAACAACTGATTGGGGAGTACACAGCTGTATATTGTCACTTTATTTATTTAACTTAATATTCAGAGTGCATTGTGTGAAATGCCAGGCTGGATGGATCAAAAGTCAGAATTAAGGTTGTTGGGGAAAATATCATCTCAGATATGCAGATGATACCACTCTGATGGCAGAAAGTGAATTGGAATTAAGAAGCCTCTTGGTGAAGGGAAAGAGGAAAGTGTAAAAGCTGACTTGAAGCTTAACGTAAAAAACACAAAAACTAAAATCTTGACAACTGGTCCCATCATTTCTTGGCAAATAGAGGGAAAAGGAACAGAAGCAGTGTTAGAGTTTATATTCCTGGGCTCAAAGATCACTGCAGACAGTGACTTCAGCCATAAAATTAAAAGATGATTATTCCTTGGAAGGAAAGCTATGACAAATCTAGATAGCTGTAGTGCCAACATGATATTCACAGTGCGTACAGCGGCTATGAATATGCCAGCGTAATTCTGAGTTCCAGAATTTAATGGATTCTCCACATGGAAGACAGAACCAAAACATTTATTCAAACACTAGAAAGCTGAATCCCAATACTAGAAAACCAAATCCATCATAGAAACAAAGAAATCTGTATACAATAACCATGCAGGGGACATCACCATCCCCAAGCCTTCCTCCTTTGAGGGCCTTCCCACAAACAAACATTCAGATGGCTGCCTGCTTCCTCTCTCTCCCTCAGCTCTAACTGCTCTGACCAACTTCCCCTCAGCTCCTCTCCATCCTTCCTGCTCCACCCATTCAGCAAGCTCCTCCCACCACAGGTTTTATGTGACTCAAACGCATGTGTCTTAAGCTTCCATGGAACTTAAGCAGGTCACATGGGCCTGTTAATGGATGAGAAAGATCTTCTCATTTATTACCATTCCAATAGCAGGCTAAAAAAACAGAGACATTGGGGCAACTAGGTGGCACAGTGAATAAAGCACCAGCCCTGGAATCAGGAGGACCTGAGTTCAAATTTGGCTTCAGACACTTTAACACTTAGCTATGTGAGCTTGGGCAAGTCACTTAACCCCAATTGCCCTGCCTTCCCCCCTCCAAAAAAAAAAAAACAAAAAAGAGACATCACCTTGCCAACAAAGATCCGTATAGTTAAAGCTATTATTTTTCCAGTAGCAATGTATGGCTGTAAAAGTTAAACTATACGGAAAGCTGAGCACCACAGAATCAGAGCTTTTGAGTTGTAGTGCTGAAGAAGACTTTTGAGAGTCTCTTGGACAGCAAAGAGATCAAATTAGTCAATACTTAAAGAAACTAATTCAGGCTATTCACTGAAAGGTCACTCTGGCCACATAATGAGAAGACAGGACTCATTGAAAACCTCAGTGTTGGGAAAGATTGAAGGCAAAAGGAAAAGGATCTGGCAGAAGATGAGAGAGAAAAGATGGTATCATGGAAACAATTAACATGGGCTTGGAGAGAGAGTGGAGGATAGAAGGGTGCTGGAGCTATGGTCCGTGGGGGCCGAAGAGTCAGACATGTCTGAGTGACTGAATTCTTCTGATTTTTGCCTTCTTCACTTCATATAATATGCACCTACTTCACTGTTGTTGTGAGGATCAGAGGTGAAAACCTGGATGAAGTTATTTGGTAAACTTAAAAGTTCCATATAAATCTGGCTTTTTATTATTATGGAACAGTATGATTTGGTGGAAAGCCCTGGATTGAGAAGCAGAGCTCACTTTACATCAGTCCATACAAGTCTTCTAAGTTTTCTCTTTGCAAATCTTAAAACACAATTTAAATACTAGTTATTATTGTCATCGTCGTTACCTGGGTAAACTTGGACATGTCATTTCTGTCTAGGTCTCCATTTCCTCATCTGTCAAGTGACAGTTGAACTAGATGACTCCTGAGGTGCCTTTCAGCAACCCTGTAGTTCAGGAGTAAGAATACTTCTTGCTCGCTTTTGCTGATTTTAGATTAGTTCTCTGACAACATCATTCCACAACCTCATCTCTTTTGAAATTCTCTCTGAACACATATATCACTTCAGATCCTTGTTTTTCTTTCCAATCCAGACTCTACCCTTTAAAAAAAACTTCTGAATTTAACAAATAAAATTAGTATTTCCATATACAGTAGAAGAGAGATCATAATAATAGCTAATATTCATATAGTCCTTTAAGGTTTGCAAAACACCTTACAAGTGTTATCTCACTTTATCCACACAAGGCACCAGGGTGGGTAGGTGCTATTGTTATGTCTGTTTTACGGGAAACTCAGGCAAGATAGAGGTTAAATGACTTGCTCAGGGACACACAGCTAAGAAGTGTCCAAAGGAAGAATTTGAACTCAGATCTTCCTGACTCTGCATCCAGCTCTCTGTCCACTCATTGCACCCTCGCTGAAACAATAAATTATGTATAATTTCTTTTCTTTTAAAATGTGTAATGTTTTATACATATAGCATGATAGTGATACATGTATAATATAATACTATATTATATTATAATTTTCTTTTAAAATATGTAAGTTCAACATATAACTTTCCAAGCTGTCCTGCATGTCAGTCATTGTTTCTGGTTTTTCTGTTCTCTTCTGTGCATTAAAAATACTTCAGTGATTCTGTTTTTTCTTTTTTTTTTTTCCTATGTTACAGTTTTTGCCTTCTAGCAACACCTCAATTAAAAGAAAAGAAAAAAACAAAGTCTTTTGTAACAAAATAAACATAGTTACTCAAAACAAATTCTTACATTAAGTGTATCTCAAAATTCATGTCTTACTCTGCATCTTCCTTTCTGTCAAGATGTGGGCAGCATGCTTTATCATGGATCCTTTAGAGTCATGGTTGGTGTTTGCATTTATCAGAATTCATAAGTCTTTCAAAGTTACTGACCTTATATAAATTTTTCTCCTACATCTGTGCATTTAACTCTATACTAATCCATACAAGTCTATCCAGTTTTCTCTGAAATCTTATATTTCATCACTTTTTTTTTAGAAAACTAGTATTTCTTTACATCCATATGACAATTTTTTTCAGCCATTCTCCAATTGATAGGCACCTCTTTAGTTTTCAGTTTTAGTTTTAGTTTCTTGTTACATAAAAAATGAAGTGGTATAAATATTTTTGTCAATATGGGTCCTTCTCTTCCTTTCATCTCTCTAAGGCATGGGCCTAGCAGTGGTATTGCTAGGTCAAAGAGTATCTACAGTTTAGTAACTTTGGGGACTGAATTCCAAATTGCTTTCTGGAATGACTAGACTAATTCACAGTATGTGTCCATTTTCTCACAGCCCTTCCAACAGTTATCATTTTTCTTTTTTTGTCATGGTTGCCAATCTGATGAGGGTTAAATAGAACCTCAGAGTTGCTTAATTTGTATTTCTCTAATGATTAGTCATTTAGAGTATTTTTCATATAAACTACTGATAACTTAGATTATATCCTTTGAAAACTTTCTTTATATCCTTAAGCCATTTATCTATTGGTGAATGGCGCTTATTCTTATACATTTGAATCAGTTACTTATGTTCTGGATGCGAGTCCTTTGTCAAAGAAATTTTTTGAAAGGATTTTTTCCCTCATTTAACTTTTTTCTCTTCTAATTTTAACTGCATTGATTTTGCTTATACAAAATCTTTTAAATTTTATGTAATCAAAATTATCTTCTTTGATCCCCTCCTATCCTAGTTTGGCCAGTGGACTCTTCCTCTATCCCTAGTTTTGAAGGACAAACACACACACACACACACACACACACACACACACACACACACACACACACTGCTTGTTTATTTATGATGTCGCCTTTTAATGTCTAAATCATATATTCATTTGAAGCTTATTGTGTAATATGGAATGAGATGTTGGTCTGTCCCTAATTTCCACGTTTTCTTAGCAGTTTTTGTCAAATATTAGTCTTTTCCTTGATATCTTGTATCTTTGGGTTTTTAGAACACTATGCTGTTATGTTTGCTTGCTTCTGTATGTTATGTACCTAATCAGTTCCATTGATCCACCTCTTTGTTGTTATTTTTTTTTTAATTTAGTACCAAATCATTTTAAGTTTCTGCTTTGTAGAATAGTTTGAGATCTGGTACTGCTATGACCTCCCCTAGCCTCCAGCCCCCACCCCTTTCCTACTTTTTTCACTATTTCTCTGGAGATTTCTTGACCTTTCATTTCTTCTACATGTCTTTTGTTTTTCCCTCTACCTCTGTAATCTTTTGGTAGTTTGGTATGTCACTGAATAAAGGAATTAAATTAAGTAGTATTGTTATTTTATTATATTGGCATAGCCAACTCATGAACAATTAATATTTTTTTCAATTATTTAGGCCTGACTTTATTTCTATAAAGAAGGTATCCATATAGTTTCTGTGTATATCTTAGTAAATAGAGTCCTAGATATGTTATATATTGTATAGTTATTGTATAATATAGTTGTATGGAATTTTACTAACTCTTCCTGCTGGGATTTTTTTGTTAATGAACAGGAATACTAGTTATCTGTGTGAATTTATTCTATATCCTGAAATTTTGGTGAAATTATTATTGCTATTAACTTTAGAGTTTACTTTTAGATTTATTAGATAGATAATCTACCTTATCATCTGCAAAAAGCAGTCATTTTGTTTCCTTCTTACCTGTGTTTATTCTCTAGATTTCTTTTTCATGCCCTAGTGTCACAACCAGCATTTCTAGCACTATGTTAAATAGTAATAGTTAGAAAGGATAGCTATACCTTTCCCCTGATTTTTATTGGCAAGGCCCTTGACTTTTCTCCAGTACATGTAATGTGTGCTCTTGATTTTAGACAGATGTTGCTTACCATATTAATCAAAGTTCCATTTATATCTCTGGTTTCTAGTGATGGTGGTATTGTTTTCCAGTAGCAATGAATGTTGAATTTTGTTAATTTTTTTTAGCATCTATTTGTATAATCATATGGTTTTAATTATTTTTCTATTTATGTAGTTTATTATATTTGTAGCTTTTATAATTATGTTTATATAGTCTGTTATGTTTATAGGTTTTTTTTATAGTCTGTTATTTTTATAGAATGATGAGTTGAAGCTACCCTTTCTTTATTCTTGGTATGAATCTGTCAGGCTTCTCTCTTAGAGTGCCCTAACTTACCAGCAGAGGCAACCGGTTTCCCACACAACTCAACGACGCTTTCAGGAGCAGAAGAGTCACGGCTCTGAGGTCTAAACAGAAAAGTTTATTAAGGTCTCTTCATGCGGAAGCCTTAAAGCCATATACCAAGGCAGGCTTCCAAGGATACCTCCCAGCCCTAGGTCTTAAATAGACCCCAGATCCATATACCCCACGAGATAGGGCCCAGCTGAACAGAATTGTGAGAGGGAGAGTGCAATTACAAGGGTATGAAGGCCCCAAGGTGTGGAGACGCCAATCAGGAACAGAGGGTAACCCCGCGCAAGAGAGTCCTGAGCAATGCAGTATCCCCTTTGCAGGGGACAGTGCAATATGCCCTGACCTCCACGTGACCCAACTAATTCCCGGGCCTCAAACATTTCCCTGTGGCATGACACAACCGCTTGCCATGTGAACCTCACATGAATCCAGCCTAATCATGGCATATAATTTTTTAAACATGTTGCTATCATTTTTCTTCCCTGCTTTGTCTCTCCTGGGTTATCAAGGCCATATTTGTATAATAGAGTTTGGAAAGATCACCTTTATTTATTTCTATTTTTGCAAACTGTCTATGTAATATTGAAATTAATTGTTCTTTGAATGATAGGGCTTATTTATAAATCCATCTGACCCTGGGATTTTTGTCTTTGCAGATTCATTTATGTCTTGTTCAATTTCTTTTTCTGGTATTATTTAAATAATCAATTTCTCTTGTTATGTTAAACTAGGTATTTTATATTTGTGTAAATATCCATTTCATTCATCAGTTTTGTTTTTATATGATTAAGGCAAAATAATTTCTAATAATCTTCAGTTTATTACCTCTTCAGTTATTTTGAATTCTCCTTGTTCATTTTTGTTGCAGTTTGCAAACCCTTAATCTTATGAAATAAGACTTTGATACATACATTCAGTATATACATTGATATTCCCATTGTATGGGATGAGTGAAAACTTCTCAATTTGGGGTGGTTAACTTTTTAAATTGCTTCTGTCAATCACTTTTATGTTCCTTTTTCTGTTTTCCCGCCTTGGTGGGACCCTCCCCTTATCTTTCCTTGCTGTCCCAGTTGGGGAAGTCTTTGGTGAAGTGTGCCTCTCCACCAATGAGAGGGGAA